>OZ030020.1:31082354-31192354 GCA_964023405.1 Apodemus agrarius
CTTCGACAAAGCAGAGTAGCTATTAAGAGGGTGTTGGATCCAGTCCAAGATACGTTTACGGGGCTCCTGTTTCCGAGCCGGCAGCGTGCTAACTAGTGAGGGCAGTAGGGGCTGGGAAGAGTCCTTGCTGGTCTCTAAGCTCAAGGACTTGGGAATAGAAAGGGAGAGCCAGACAGGTAGGCGCATGACTGTGAAACATCACCGACTAGGGAAACGGAGCACAAAGAATGTGTCGTGGGAATTTGGGTGGCTGGGGTGGCTGTAGGGTTTGTACAGGAAATGAGGAAGCCTTGGAAGCAAAGATGCAGAGACAGGAAAACTCAGAGGCATCGCCGAGGAATACTGAGCAGTCTAGGTTGGCTTGGAAGAGCAGGGTAAGCCCAGTCGGAAACGACCCGTGAAAAGCTCAGGACAGAGCTTGAGGACCCTGGCTGGGGGGGGGGTGTGTGTGTGTGTGTGTGAGAACTGCAGGCGATGAATCTTGGGAAGTAGTGACACGCAGCGACCCTTAGAGAAGGGTCTTTAGTCAAGAGGAAAGATGACCCTATTCCCCTGCTGGATGTGGGTCAGATTTACTCTAGCTGCTTCCAGTCTCAGAGGGTTTCAGGCGTGCCCGAGCACCTGTTTGAGGTTTTGTTTTTAATCAGAACTGCCCAGGTGAAGTACTGTTTCAGAGCTGGGGAGTTGGTAGCCCGCCGGAGACAGGCAAGCCTCTCACCTGAGGGGCTTCAGGATGAATGAACGCATGGATAAGTGAAAACATCCCTCCAACAGCAAACACTACCCTAGAAAAGAGAAAGATGTTATCTATATAGGTTCGCACTTCAGCCCATTTCATGATTGTAGTGGGCCAGCCACAGCCCCCACTCATTCATTAAAGCCCATGTTTGCATGTTGTTTCTCTCCGCCTTGCTTGTAAGCCTCATATTAACAACTGTACCCACCCCCCATGCACTTCCGGTGGCTACCTCAACATCCACCCTATTTCTACATTCAGAACTAAGTTAATTTTTTTCTACCAACCAGTCCCCTTCATTATCACTGTCAAGTCAACCAAATGTCACTTCTGTGTCTTTTCTCTCTAGATACCTGGTCTATTGGTAATTAACAAATGTAGTTTATTGAGGCAAGTTTAAAGGCAGCCTAGTGAGTTCAGGACAGCCAAGGTCACATAGTGATCTTGGATCAATCCTAGGATCCCTGGTCCATCGGTAATAAATATAGTTCGATGTATGAAACTCTCCCCTTTTCTTTGGGAAGTTTTTTTTAGAAATCCTAATCATCCCTATAAAAAATAGGCCTTTAAAATAGGAAAGTGGTGGCAGAGGGGAACTCAGGCAGCCTCCTCAGAAGTAGCCCCCCACCCCCCATCCCCCCACCCCCGTAGAGAGCATGAAGTATCAAAGTGTCGCCCCGGCTCGAAGAACAGATCAGGAAATGTCCATCCATTTTTGCCCTTGCGCCTAAGGCAAAACCAGGGCTTTTCCTGTCCAAGGGGGGAAACGGTGGATTGGTCGTACTACGCCAAAGAGATGGGAAAGGCTGACCGCTTCCAGACCCGAGGACTGTTTTACAGCGTGACCGATACTGCTTTGTTGTTTGGCTGAGGTAGCTAGGAGAATATAATCTCCGAGTCCCTGGGTGTGTCAACTCCTTTATAGATTAGATATGAACAATCAATGAGCTTTTAAATGCTGAGAAAGCTAATCAGAACCAAAAGGGAGTTGTGTTGGCCACAGCCAAGAAATAACATCAAGATAAAGGCGCCTGCTGAACTTTCCTTCTCTATATTCCTTGGCCCTCTGCTTTTCAGTTTCACAATCTGCTTTTTCTCTTTCCTCTCTTCGTGTCAGTGGGTCAACTCTCTTTTCTCCACACACTCTTTTTTTTTCCTCCCCTCCTAGCCCTAATTCCATCCCCAAAGACTGAATCTGGCACATTCCAGCTGATCAGAAAGTAGGCATAAATTTAGCTTTTAAATGTATTCTCTCTTTTTTTTTTTTTTTGTTTTGTTTTTTTGTTTTTGGAGACAGGGTTTCTCTGTGTAGCTCTGGCTGTCCTGGAACTCACTCTGTAGACCAGGCTGACCTCGAACTCAGAAATCCGCCTGCCTCTGCCTCCCAAGTGCAGGAATTAAAGGTGTGTGCTGCCACTGCAGGGCCAATGCATTCTTCTAAAGAGTAAATGAGACTCATATTTAATTTAGGAGATGTTAAGGTTCAAACCCAGGACAAAGAAGGTGCAGACACATCAAATTGGCCTCCAGGTTCTCCCAGCATCCCTCAGTCCCTACTTGTTACAGGCAAGGGCTGTCTGAGGTCACCAAGGCTGTGACCCTGGTACCGATGCTGGGTATGCTCACAGTAGCCCTACCCAGGCACAGGCTGCTCAGAACGCGCACGCTCCCAGGCAGGGGGACTCCTGAAGACCAGGCTTTTCTATCCACCAATTCGGATTCTAGAGTCCTCCTCATCAGCTGCTTCGTCCCCCAACCTTAGCTAACGATCTCTCCTCACCTGCTCAGGAAGGACCTCTCACTCAGGTTTTGGAAATCAGATGAATGAGAAAGGGAAGTCATGTGGAAAGGACATAAAACCACTCCTAGGTCTGGTGAAGGAGGAAGTTTATTATAGATATGTAGGAGAGCACAGCCAGAGGCAGGCACGTCTAGGAGAGTCCAGAGTGGACATGATGGGGACCCTGAACCCTGTGGGGAGATTGGGAAGGGAAAGAAGAGAGGAGAATCAAATACAGCAACCGGGAGGTCAAGGGTGCCAAAAAGGGCAGGCACCCAAGATGTCTAGATTAGACAGGGAAGAAAGCCTTTAGGTGGAGGACAGAGGGTGGGGTATGCTAGCCAGACCCTGTAACAGGGAGGGACTGAGGGAGAACCTGGAGACCAGCTCCAATTTGATATGTTAAATAGGAACCCCAGCCCCTTGTCCTGGGTTTGAAAAGAGGTAAGTAGGAGAGCAAGGCTTATTCTGTGCTTTTTTTTTTTTTTTAATGCATCTTTTTTAAAATTCCCAATCTCATGCTTGGGCTATGAATTTGAACCCCAGCCTCATTCCAAACTTAGTTCTGGTTCCAGAATCTTGGCATGCCTTTTGACCCTAAGAAGGTGTCCACTGGATTGGGCCTTTTCTTTGTCCTGCCTCCACTGTTCTTCTAGGAAGCTGGGCCAGGTTACACTGGCTTTCAGAATCTCTGCTGCTTTCAATTTCTATGGGGCTTTTATTGAAGTTCCTTTTCTTCTGTAAGGGACAAGCCTTGCGTGGGAAGGAAAGGCACCCCCCCCACACACACACACACACACATTCCCTTGAAGTCTGACCTGTTCTGTACTTCACTACAGACATCCTTTGGTTAACTTTGGACAAAGTTGTAGACTCTGATCACAGCCATTCAGCATTCTGGCAGTTAGGAGACAGAGAGTCGTGGTCATCTTCATAAGAAAGGCACGCAGGAAGGTCTGTCTATTCCATAGCAGGAAACACAACCCAACTGTAAAGAGGGCTGTTTTGGAAATGGCAAACTACTCATCCAGTGGTTGGTTGCTAGTTGTGATTGGGGGGTGGGGGTGGAGACAGAGGAAGCCCTCAGCTGGGGCCCTGGCCCTCAAAGAACTTCCTCTCATTAACCCAAAGCTATTGACCGCCTCCGCGGGCTCTGTCTATTAGTGAATCCCCCTACTTCCCCACTATTAGGGGCTCCTGGTGGTGCCACTGGGTGCCTACCCTGGAGGGGAAGGCACGTCTTCCCATAAGACAGAGGATTATTTTCAAAGGCAGCTCTCCAGGTATGATCCAGAGTCTCTGGTCGCCCTACTGTCCCCTCTACCCAACACACTCTTGTCTCTTTCCTGCTCTTTTCCGTGGCCCCGGGGGTTTTCTAAATCTTGGCAGGAAGACAGTGATCCCTTTGTGCTGGCCTGTTACAGTGAGGTAGCCAAAGAACGGGTCTTGGTCCGAGGCCGTCAGCTGTTACTAATCGCTATTCCCCTGCCTGCCGCGGGCCCACTCGTCTCTCCCTTCGCTCTGCTTAGCACACATAAAGAAGATGAATTACTCTCTGGTTCCTCTTCAAAAAAGCATATTGTGTGGGACATTCCAATACTGTGAGCAAAGGATGGGCTAATGTGAAGGGTAAATGGGTATCTAAATCACCTCGCAGGGGGGCTCGCACCCGCCGCTGGGAGCCTCTGGGAGAATTTCAGAGTTGCCCCCCCCCCCGGCCGCCATTTCTGCCATTTCCGGCGACCTTGCTAAGAGTGACAGGAAGTCCCTGGGGTAGGCTCCAGAGTAAACAGCATCCCCAGAATTACCAGGCTGGATTAGGACCAGCGCAGAGAGAGGGAAAATGTGAGCTCTCAGGGATCTCACTGCCTGAATAGCTAAGAGAGGGCACTTCCAACCTAAGGTTAAGCCAACAGGCATGTTGGCTATAATATGAGGTAGCAATGGTGGACCTCGGTCTCCCCTTCCTTGCTTCTTTCTATGTAAGTTAAGAAACAAAACTAAACAATCCCACCCCAGCTATAGCTGGAGAAAAAAGCGAAAGGATTGTCTGCTTAATCCTTGCAGTCTGAGGAAAAAAGTGATTTATTTGGCTTTTTCTGCCACTAATAATATTGTCCACGCCACCGATTTTTCCATTGACCCATCTTTCAAAAAGAATGTTTCTCGTATACTTGTCTGCACTTCATTTTTCTAGGGAACACTGGGGCTCAAAGATGTGTTATCAAGTTTTAAGGAGCAAATTTAAAAAAAGAAAGAAAGAAACGATTTTCCCCACAAATTCTATGCCGTCACAAGCAACAAAGTATTATTTGCCTATCACCTTCAAGTGTATAACCATGCGGAGATAAAAGACATTCCAGAATAACAAAGAGACAGGTTCTTCGATATGATCAGCTGTCATTAGGAAGGAGACTTTGGCTGGCATGAAAATACTTGTAATTGGGCTGGCAGAGAAAGCTACAAAGTCCTCGTCAGCCTTTGTGGAGATGATTTAACTTCCTCGAATGGCTCAAAGCCCACAAACTCGGGAGGCTGAGAGAGAGGGGTTGTCATGACTGCAAGCCAGCTTGGGTGTCGCGGTATGTTCTGGGTCAGCTATAGCTACACAATGAGACCCTGTGTGTGTGTGTGTGTGTGTGTGTGTGTGTGTGTGTGTGTGAGAGAGAGAGAGAGAGAGAGAGAGAGAGAGAGAGAGAGAGAGAGAGAGAATACATTCTGGGGGAAATTACTTACTAAGAAAGAAAGCTTGGGGCAAGCATAGTTCTCGATGAGGATTCAAATTTGGATCTCCAGAACGCACTTTAAAAGCAATGGGATCCGTTCTGTGTTGGTCATTTACCCCTGGGCCAAGTGGGATCTTATCTGGTTGGAACTCGTGCAGGTCTAATGCATGCTGTCATTGTCTCTGTGAATCTATGTGTGCATCACTAGTCCTGTCGTGACTGGAAGAGACTGCTTCGCTGGGGGCATCCATCCTCTGGGTCCTAAGGTCCTTCTGTCTTCTCTTCCACATCAACCCCTGAACCCTGGGGCGAAAGGCTGAGAACTCCAACAAAGACTCTTAACTTTGTGCATTGTCTGGTTTTGAGTCTCTGTGTTAATTCACATCTACTGCAAGAAGCTGCTTGGATGAGGGCTGATCAAGGCTCCGATTTATAGTGTAGCAATGTGCTGTCAGTGTTAGGATTCTGTCTAAGCTCCACCCCACAGTTACCTGGCAACAGCCAGGTAGGCCTGGCCTACTATAGAGAGGGCTGCTCAGCCCCTCCTCTCTCTCTTACCCCTCTTACCCCTCTTACCCCTCTTACCTCTCTCACTCTCAGCTTCTCTCTTGCCCCCTCTTGGGCTCCCCTCCCCTCCCCACTCTCTCCACGTGGTCATGGCCAGCCTCTGCTTCTCTACTCTCTCCCTCTCTCTGCCTTTCTCTGCCTCCATTACCCCCTCAACTCCCCCCCCCACGTCCTGAATAAACTCTATTCTATACTATACTGTCCCTGATGAGGAAGGGATGCCTCGGCATGGGCCAGCTGAGCCACCCCCTTCCCTGCCATTGCCACCGCCGTAGAACACATCTCACGACTCTTTCTCTTTTTATGATCACAACAGTTAGGATTAATCTTATTGCTACACTTGTCTAGCAGGATAGTAGTAGCTTTTCCCCTTTCCCCTAAGGTTCTTGGCTACTTGAATGTTCTCAGGTATGGATTCTAGCTCACAGAGTAGGTCTTAAACACAATCAAACAGTGCTTGAGTACTTTGTTTTGTTTTTGTCTTGTTGGTTTTTTTTTTAAAGTTAGTTTTCATTTTGGGGGTTTGTTTTTGCTGAGAGAGCCAGAAAATAAGTGTAAAGTTGCCTAGGTGGGAAGGATCTGGGAGGAGCTAGAAAAAGGAAAGAATATGATCAAAATATATTATATGGAAGTTACATTTTTAATTTTTAAAACTTATATTCATATATGCTTGTAAGCTAAGCACTATGAGCGTGAGAGTCAAAGAGAATCACTGGGCTTGCTGGCACCAGTGTAGCCCCAAAACCTCACGAGCTCCAGGCTCCTTGAGAGACCCTGTCTCAGAGATGAAGACGGAGAGCAACAGGTGAGGGTATCTGAATCCCTCCTTCAGACTCCACACACTTGCACCACACACACACACACACACACACACACACACACACATGCATGCAATATGGACACAAAAATGTACACACACACACATGCATACATACATGGACACAAAAATGTACATACACACATGCATGCATACATACATGGACACAAAAATGTAAATACACACACATACACACACACATGCATACATACATGGACACAAAAATGTACATACACACACATACACACACACACACACACACACACACACACACGCACGCACGCACGCATGCACACATGCACGCATACATCACACACAGAAGAAATGACCTTCTTTCCAGAAAATTCCACGGAGTGAAGCTTTTCTAGAGACCTTTCCCTTATCATAACATCCGTAAGATTTCTGTTCAGATGAAATTGACCAGACACCGGAAACCAACGCCCTAGTCCCTTGGCCTCTTCTCATAAGAACAAGCTAGTTCTTAGGTCCCCGGAACAGGCCAGAGTCACAGGCAGTGAAGGCAAGACCTTCACCAGCATATGGTTTCTTTTTCAAAGCCCCCGCTGTCATCTGAGGGGGGATGTAGCCAGCGCTTGTGAATCTGAACCCTGGATGGCAAATGCATCCTACAGTGTGGCTGGCACATCCATAGTCGTGGCTGGGAGGCTGAAGACAACTCCAGCACGTACTGCTCATCTTCACCACAGTGTTTTCTGTGCTAGTTTCTTCTGTTAGTTGACAAAAAAAAAAAAAAAAAAAAAAAGTCACAACCCACTAAATCAACTTGGCAACCTGAGAAGCAAATGCCTCTTCTTTAGAATTCACCCTTCTCTGTCTACTTCTGCTGCTTGCTTGTTTGTGTAATAGTTTAGCCATTCTTCTGTCGGGAGTCTTGAAAGATAGAACAATAGCAATTACCCATGCGCACTGGCTGGTTTTGTGTGTCAACTGGACAAAGCTGGAGTTATCACAGAGAAAGGAGCCTCCCTTGAGGAAATGCCTCCATGAGATCCAGCTGTAAGGCATTTTCTCAATTAGTGACCAAGGATGGGAAGGGCCCAGCCTTGTAGGTGGTGCCATCCCTGGGCTGGTTGGTAGTCCTGGGTTCTTTAAGAAAGCAAGCTGAGCAAGCCAGGGGAAGCAAGCCAGTAAGCAGCATCCCTCCATGGTCTCTGCATCAGCTCCTGCTTCCTGACCTGCTTGAGTTCCAGTCCTGACTTCCTTTGGTGATGAACAGCAGTGTGGGCATGTAAGCTGAATTAACCCTTTCCTCCCCAAGTTGCTTCTCGGTCATGATGTTTGTGCCGGAATAGAAACCCTGACCAAGACACCATGTATGCCCACCTGAAAGAATGGAATATATCAGCAAGCAGAGAAACTAAGACAGAGATTTACAGACACTGCCCAGCTGCAGCCCCAGCCTCCCTTAGACTTTACAGTTTGAGACACCCAGGCTGACCTTGAACTTGCAATCCTGAGCTCCTGAGCAGCTAGATTGTACGTTACCAGTTCCAGTTTGACACACGCATTCTTGACCATTAATTTGAAACCTGTCTTTTAAAGATTTCCTCGAAGGTAAATAGAATCATAGAGCTTGGCATTTTCTTTGCTGTTTAATCTATAAAGAGCCAGAAGAAAGTAGTATAATACAAAAGATGTTTGCATAGTTGGAGTCAGGGATTTAAAATGACTTGCTGAGAGTTCCCTCCCTAAGCCCACTGTCATTTCTCTATGAGCTTTTGACCTTCTGGTTCCAACCCCTTTGTAGGTGACTATTTGCCCAATACTCAGCAGCGAGCAGCTGTCCAACATACCAGGACTCGTTTCTCTATCCACGGTAGAAATATGAAATAAACTGTATCCTTAGGGTTTAATTTTCCTCTCTTTAGAAATCGCATAACCTTCTATTCCCATGAATATGGTACGTGTTCATCTTTTGAGTTCTTTGCTGAAGGTTTGCCCATCTTGAAATTCTAGGAGGGCTGGAAACAGGCGGCTTTCATTAGATGAGTGTTTGAGAGTGTCTTGTAGAGAAGGAGCGCATCTGAAAAAACTCAGAATTGAAGCAGTGTGAGAGTCTTGAATTAGCATCTGCCGATCCCGTTTCTACCCCTCCTGGGTCGGGTCCAGAGCCCTCCGTAGAACAATGAAATATCATGAAGATACATGGAAAGACAATTCAAAGCAGGAGGCTGCTTTGGATTTCTTGTTTCAAAACCAGAAACAGGACTGTGAGGGGAAGCAGTCTGAAAGGCGCTCATCTGAAAGGCATACATTTTTTAGCAGATGGGAGAGTGAAATCCATGAAAATGACGGAACCGTGGGAGCTTGGAGTTATTTATGTTCCCCGTTAAAACTTGGCTGAAGACGTATTTCATTTATCCAAGTCATAGAGAGCATAGTATCAAAAAAAAAATTAATTTACAATTCAGAGTTCCATGCAGTATGCAGGAAATACTCCCTCTCTTCCCCCTCTAAACTATCTCATGAATTTCGGTACATATTCACCATGATAAACTGATCACCAAAAGCCCTTCTTCATAAGTAAAACATTTATTCTATATTTGCTTCGAGAAGTTTGCTTCACATCCCCAAGGGACACTCGGACATCCACCTTGGACACTTAGGGGTTTGTAGCAATTTTTAAATCTTTGATATTCTAGAACCGGCTCTGTGGTCCAGTACTTAACTCTTAAATATATCAAAGGTTCTCAGAAATAGTTACTTGCATGATGATCGCTTATTGATGAATAGATTTTTTTTTCAGAAGCAAAATTTGCTCAAAGCCAGAAAAATCCATCACTCTCCACCCTCCATTTCAGCATGCCTGCCTGATCTGGGCCACATTTCCAGGAGTGGAGGGGGGGCGTCCGTACTGCCAGATCACCTCTCTGGCTATTTCTCCCAGTGACTAGGAAGGAGTACTCAGCTTGGCCCTTGGCGATCTAAGTCATGTAGAGGAACAGAGGCTTTCTATAATGAATCCCTATAATAGTGTCCTCCTCAAGCCACGGACTAGATTTCATCTCAGCTCATGAAGGCTAGGGAGAGTCACCATGGGTAACAAGCAAGTGTGATGTGGGCAACTCCCAAAAAGACTAAAGCAGGAAGACGGCCTTTCAGGAGCATGGTTTCTTTCCACGGCGGTTTATTAGCTGCAAAACACAGGGCAAGTTACTTGCTTCTCTGCATTCTTTTTGTTGTTGTTGTTGTTGTTGTTGTTGTTGTTGTTGTTTCGAGACAGAGTTTCTCAGTGTAGCCTTGGCTATCCTGGAACTCACTCTGTAGACCAGGCTGGCCTCGAACTCAGAAATCCGCCTGCCTCTGCCTCCCAAGTGCTGGGATTACAGGCGTGCGCCACCACCGCCCGGCCCTTCTCTGCATTCTTTACCTGCAAAACAAGACTGATGATATCTGCATTATGCCATATCATGGAGTTAAATGAATATATACCCTTAGGACTTTATGAATGAACCGGCAGATGGACATAAAGGTTAATTCAAAGTATACAAAATGGGCGGGATCTGTTGTTGTGCCCGGAAGAGCTACCGGGATACTTTAGCAAGGACAGAGTAGAGGGTTTTTTGGATTCTAGGATTCTGGTGGCGGGGCTTTTTCCTAATAATGATGTTTGCGATGTCAACGAGCAAAAGGACACCAGTGAGCTCACTATCTTAACAACTCTCTCTGGAATGCGTTTTTTTAGACATGTTAAGCTAAATGCACAGCTGCTGTGACACACCCCCACCCCCAAGTGACTTCCCATCTCCCCGCTGCCTCGATGCCCTTTCCTCCCCTATATTTCAAACTAAATGACAAGGGTCTGTGCAAACTTTCCCTCTCTAAACATTTGGGACATTCCTGCCAAAGTCCCCCTTTCCACAAAGTGATTTAGTGTCTTAACCTTGCCGCAGACTCTCTTTACGTGTGTTTAGTCTCCGCTGTAGAACTTGGTCTCTCATATTTCATCCACGTTGGGGAGAGAGGGTGGATACCAGAGTTCAGGTGTGGGGCAGGAAGAATAATCCCTCCTCACTGGAGGTTTGGTCTTCTAGAATTCTCCTATCGTGTCTGGGACCCCATTAGTTTCAAGGCCATTGTGTGAGGAACAACGTGTACACCTCTGCTCTGCTGTTTTCTTGGCAACAATGCCTGGTCTTGTTCTTAACGGGGTCTTTAGCTTTTCAAGCTGGAGTGGGCCAGGAGCGGAAGTGAGCAAGTGGTCCTGTGGGCACATCAGACTCTCTTTAGGACTTCCCTGGAGAATTGGTTAGTGGAAAGCATCTTCTTTGGTTGAAACCATAGCAGTTTATTTTCTTTCAGAACTAAAGGGCCAATATGCAGAAGTGGCAGGGTCCCCTCCTGTGATTAGCGGGGCTCATTCTGTGTTCACTGCTAAGAAAATGCCTTCAGAGGGTTATCTCCATTATTTCGGTTGGTTTTCATTCAAAACATTAAAAAAAAAATCCTATAAATCGTTCCCTGGAGTGTCTGTCCCTTTGCTGTGGGTATTATGATACCATTCCTATCCCTCTGGCCAGGGTGGGGGGAGAAGTATGGAATCCTCCTCTTCTGTCTTGCAACTTCGGACCCCGTTGTTATCTTGACCACACCGGTGTTCTCTCTAACTAGTTGTAGGTTGACAGTCATGAGCAGAAGCATCAGAGAAGACATCTGAGAAGGACGGCAGGATAGGAGGCAAAGGAAAAGAAACCCTCCTCCAGGAGGAAGAAAATCCTGCTGCCTGGTACCTCCTAGCCCAGATAGCAACTATTGCACTCCTACCCCCCTCACCAAGCAGGCAGGGAAAGACACAGTGCTGTCAATCCAGGCCATCCCGAAAGAGCATGGGCCTCCTTGTGGAGCTCCCATTGCAATTACAACCAAGTCAAGATATTTTGGCTCATGAATCAGACAAGAGTGGAAATGGAGATGAACACTTCTGCTGAGAAAAGATTGGCCCAACTGTAACTGCTTGAAGCTCTGAGGGATGTCCTCTCAGTAAATGGATTTTAACCCTGGGTTTCAAGGATCAGAGGTCAAGTTCATGCACTAAATAAAGTCAGCCAGCCTCCTCATCTGTGGGAGCTGCTGTGGGCCGTCACAGGGCAGCATGGTTACCAAACTTAGCTACATATGGTCTAAGTCTGAGTCCCTAGTACTAAAATCTTAGACTTTAGGTGCTATTAAATAAGGGCTTATGAAAGCTATAAATGATATAATTAGAATATTATTGGAATTATAAATTAAAAGTCATAACCTTAATCGCTCCTTCCAATACCTTTGCATTGGCATTTTTAGGCAAATCTAGACAGTTACTTAACAATCATAAATACTTTTTTCCAATACTTATCCTAAATATATTTGTATAAACGTGGGTACTGATATCTGACACTGAAATACATTCATGGGTCTGGAGAGATGGCTCAGTAGTAAAGAGCATTGGCTACTCGTCCAAAGGACCCAGGTTCAATTCCCAGCAGCTCACAACTGTCTGGAACTCTGACTCCAGGGAATCCAACGCCCTCACACAGACATACATGCAGCTATTCATATATGCACACAAAAATAAATCGTTTAAAAAGGAAATACACTATTTTATTTATTTATTTATTTATTTATTTATTTATTTATTTTTGTTTTTTTGAGACAGACTGTATAGCCCTGGCTGTCCTGGAACTCACTCTGTAGACCAGGCTGGCCTCGAACTCAGAAATCCGCCTGCCTCTGCCTCCCAAGTGCTGGGATTAAAGGCGTGCGCCACCACTGCCCGGATTTATTTTTAAGAAGATAAATTTAGCAGCTACTAGACTCATTCTCTACTAGACTCAGCCATGACTGGCTGTGGAAGCCATGGTCACATTTAGTACATTTATAAAGACACAACTTAAATAGTCATGGGGTTGGACCGACGGGTCAGCACTTAAGAATGCTTTCTGGTCTTCCAGAGGACCCAAGTTCAATTCCCATCACACACACTGGGCAGCTTACAACTGCTTGTAAATCTAGGTCCTGGAAATCTAATTCTCTCTTCTGGATTTTGTGAGCATTATTATATTCACACACATGCACTTAAGTAAAAATAAATCTTTTAAAAAAAAGTAAATAAAAGTCTGATTGGATTATATAATAATTATATAATAATATAATAATTAGATTTCAGTATTGAAATAGAATGGGAGAGGAAGAGCTGAGGACACAGGAGATGCCATGTCATTATGGCTGAGTTAGTCTACTGAGGGTTTCTTCCCCACTGGTTTACAGACCCACAAACCCTGAGGTATATCCCATGAGCCTCTACCACTGGGAACCTTTAAAAACCAAATGTCCTTTCTTACCCTGATAAACACTTAGAGTTCACCTTAAGTAGACACTGAATAAGTCTTGCAAACAATGAGAACCATTTTTAACCTGTTGTGAGATGGCCTCCGGGACAGGAAAGAAGAAGACAGGGTACGAAAAAATGAGGCTAACTCCACAGAAACCATCACTTCAACTCTATTCAGTGAGATCAAATAAAGCAGCAAAGAAGCAATAGAAGAACTTTAGCTTTTAGGTCCCAAAATGTTTGCCTGAAGTAGAAACTGAAGACAGACTGGCAAGCACTTGTAATGAAAACAAACGTTATAGAAGAGACACCCAGACGACTACACAAAACACACATAAAATAGTAATTCTTCACAGGGTAAACATAGCCTATCCTGATGGAAATCAGTTTAAGAAATTCTATATACATATTCACACACACACACACACACACACACACACACACACACTGCTTACACACGCAGTAGGTTTCCCCAGTAATAATAATGGAGTGAAGAACTTAATTGCACCTGAAGCCTTTGGGAAGCAGCTGGTGTTACTTATCCACGTGAAATCAACCCCTGGAGTGAAACATGGGTGATCACATGGTCACTGACAAGTTCTCACAGTAGGCATTTCTGGGAGGGATGAGGAAATCGAGGGTAGGAGGAAATGCTGATTCCCATGGTCTTCTACTGGAGAATCCCTTGGCTTGGACTGACTTCCTGAAAACCTTCTGTTTGCCTTCCCCAGGAATGGCGGCCTTGGATAGTAAGGCATCCGGTAAAATGGGGATGCGCGCCGTGGTCTATTACATGACTACCACCATCATTGCCGTGGTGATCGGCATAGTCATTGTCATCATCATCCACCCCGGAAAAGGCACAAAGGAAAACATGTACAGAGAAGGTAAAATCGTGCAGGTGACTGCGGCAGATGCCTTCCTGGATTTGATCAGGTATGTCCTTGAAGACCCGTCCCTGGGGTGTACTCTGACTGCCCGGTCCCTCTTAAACTTTGGGAAGCCAACCAAACTCTCAAAGAGGGATTTGACAGAACCAGCCTTGTCAGGCTTGAAATAGAAGTTGCATCTCTCCTTTCCTCGAGCAGAAGTTGATATTGAGTATATGTCTTCTTCTTCTTCTTCTTCTTCTTCTTCTTCTTCTTCTTCTTCTTCTTCTTCTTCTTCTTCTTCTTCTTCTTCTTCTTTTCCTTCTTCTCCTCCTCCTTCTTCTTCTTCTACTTCTTCCTTCCTTCCTTCCTTCCTTCCTTCCTTCCTTCCTTTCTTTCTTTCTTTCTTTCCTTTTTTCTTTTATTGGTTATTTTCTTTACTGAGTATATGTCTTCTGATCCCACATAAATGATGGGAGAGGAGGGAGTGGCTGATTTGGAGAGCCCTGCTGTAGGCTTCAAAACCCACGGCACTAAGTTCTCTCTACTGTGCACTTCACCCTAGAATAATTGGATAATTCTTAATGTTCTTTTCCCAAGTCTTACTCTGTAAAGATAGTTTTGTTTTTTTTTTTAGCAAACTGTGGCCTGTTCCTTAGACTCCAAACTTAAAATGAGTACTCTGTATCATTGTCCATTACAAACATCGGCACACGCAGCTCAGCAGGGACTTCAGTGTTACATCCGGTCACTCCTGACTGCTGCTCCTTCTTTTATACTGTCTGCAAAGGGAAGTATTGGCAGACTAGTAGTGAAACACTGAAGGATGCTCTTCGGTAGTGTTTTATAAACAACTAGACACGGATTACAATGGAGTCTTACCTATCACTTGCAGTGGCGTTGATGATCCGCAACGGAAGCCCAAGTTTGAGCCTGGCATTTTCCCTTTTCTCTCTTGCATCAGTCAGCACCTAGCATGAAGCACATGACATCTTAAACAAAAAAACAAAACAAAAACAAACAAACAAACAAACAAAAAACCTTTGAAAGCCATCATGCGGTACAAACTATTATCTCAGCACTGGATGACTAAGGCAGGAGAATCACAGGTTTGAGGCCTGCCACAGCCAGGCTACCTAACAAGATCCTGTCTTTAAAACAGTCTGTTTCAAGGTATAATGAGACAAGTAAGGGACCTATGATGTCATCAATCTTGTCTGTGAAGGGACACAGGAAGGAGCCGTTAGCGGAGCCCAGGAAGAGCTGCAGCTATGGGAAGCAGGCCTCATGGCAGGCACTCTTAACTGTAGTGAGGGAGAGTTTGTCAAGCACACTGAACCGGGGTGCTGATGGCGTATGTATATGGACTTTTTATTTCTCACTGCTCTGTCAGCTGCCGGCTTCCCTGGAAAACTATGAGTTGCATGGGCCATACCTAGGCACCACCACCACGTATCCAGCTTCAAGTCACAATTTCTGTTTTTCCATTTGCTACTTGATTCAAGGCATTCCTTACCTTAGACACACTGAAGCTTATGTAAGGAACAACTTTGTTACTGTTGGGGGAGTTTTGCAAATGACTGCTGTTTTCTTTGCAGGAACATGTTTCCTCCCAATCTGGTAGAAGCCTGCTTTAAACAGGTAAATGCTGTCCAGCTACCAAGTCACCTTTTAAATTTTTCTTGGGGGGGATTAGAAAGACGGCTAAGTCAGCTCTTTCAGAGGACCCCAGCTAGGTTCCCAGCACCTACGTCCAGGGGCTCACAACCCCCAGGAACTTCAGCTCCAGTAAATCTAACACCTCTGGTTTCTTCAGGCACTTGCATTCATATGCACACACACACACACACACACACACACACACACACACACAGTTAAAACTAATAAAATGTAAATTCCTGTTGGATGTAGCAAGCCAGTAGGATCGTCTTCTCTTGCCTTCTCATTTCTCTGCAGTAAGAAATACTTCTCTGGGCAACCATATGGAAAGCACCAGGATTACCTGGGAAACTGGTGACAATGGTCCTTTACTTGTATTAAAGATGGCCTAGTTGCCAGGCACATCACAACAGCACGTTGGGTTATTATTTTAAAGAGGATTAATTGGGAGGCCCTCTCTTTTTCCACTCCTTGTGTGTCCATGCAAAAATGCACCCAAAGCAAGCCAATTCAAATATAAATAAATACATTAACGACTTGCTTTAAAGTTAGACTATTCTATTTCTGGATTTGATTTAAAAATCATTGACCTACTTATTAAAAGTCTACGAAGAGCCTTAGGGATTCTAAAGAAGCGCCGTATCAGAAAGGGATGGCATCATCACTTATGGAATGCTTGCTGCGTGCCAAGCGCCAGCAGTATATTTAGTCCTCACATGAACATGATGAGTCTCACTGTCTTCATTTCACCCGTGAGGCAGCTCATTTATGAGAACGGGGCATTATGTAACGAGCACAAGTTCTCACAAGTAGTAAATGGCAGACCCCAAATTCAGATCTGTGTGTTCCAACCTCTTCCTACCATTCCACATGGCCTCCCGGAAGGCAACCCAGAGACTCCACCTGGAGGCTATGGAAGAGACCAGCCCTTTCTGCATTGCATCAAGCAATGCTTGACTCTCTACATGGTGGACACAAACACCATCTAGCATTGGGGAGCATAGTTCTTTCTAACACCCTTGATTAGTAACGCTTTGTTTTCCAACCTACGAAAGGGAAGAAGAGAGCAGATTAAATTCTACTTCCCAAACACTCCTCCATGTGGTATGAAATCACCTAACCTTTCAGTTTGGGACATACAAGACATAACCAAACCACTGTGTTTTACATATGTCAGACAACATCTCCTACACACACACACAAACACACACACACACACAGAGAGAGAGAGAGAGAGAGAGAGAGAGAGAGAGAGAGAGAACAAGAGAGAGAGAGAGAGCAAGAGAGAGAGAGAGAGAGAGAGAGAGAGAGAACAAGAGAGAGAGAGAGAGAGAGAGAGAGAGAGAGAGAGAGAGAGAGAGAGAGAGATATGCTGGTGTGTGCCCTTAGACTATTTGTAAAAGCTAATGCACAAGCAGACTGAAAGATTCAAATACACTTCTTTTTTAAAAAATGAAAGAAAGAAAGAGACAGGGAGGGAGAAAGGAAGGAAGAAGGAAGGAAGGAAGGAAGGAAGGAAGGAAGGAAGGAAGGAAAGACAAAAAGTCAAGGGAGGGAAGAAAGAGGATAACAATCCCAAGGCTAGCCTAGGCTACAGAGAGAGTTCAAGCCTGCACTGGGTCATTTAATAAAATATTGTCTCATAGTATAAAGCAAAGGGCAGGTAGGATGGCTCAGCTGGTAAAGGCACTTGCGCTAAGCTTGATAACGTGAAGTCAATCCCTGCGCCCCATGTGTTGGAAGGGGAGAACATACGCTCCCGAATTGCTCTCTGACCACCATGTGGGCACCATGGCATGTGTCCCTACCCCACTAGATAGATAAATGCAATACAATTTTAGTTAAATATATTTAATTTAATTAATTAAAATAATTACAATAATTTAAATAAATAAAATAATTGAATAAAATATATATTTTATAATACTTATAATAACATTTAAATTTTTATAATACTTATAATAACATATAAAATTTAATATATATATATGAATTTATATATATATATTTGAAGAAGAGATGTAGATACAGTCTATTTGTAGACTGCTTAGAGAGCACGTGAAAAACCCTAAGTTTAGTTCCCAGGACCACAAAAATCAAAAATGCTCAGGCAGGCAAAAAAAAAAAAAAATCTAACTTTCTTTATTCAAGAACTACAATAACAATAAATAATAAATCCCTTTCAACCCCACGAAGCAGCCCAGCATCGTGGGTCTGTCTGCTCATTCGCTGGCAAGGGGTGATATGAAAAATGCTGATTTCTAGATCTGTTAGATGAGAAAAGCGCTGAGCCTCACAGACTTGCCTTTAGTTTGTATGCATTGGCAGGCCTGTGAGGGGGAAGCAGATGTGTTGCCCTGATCTATCTGGTTTAGACTAGACTGCAAATAAGGCTGCAGCTTCTGAGCGGGCTCTAAACTGTGTGCAAAGGTAAAGAGTAGGTGGACTGAGACAAAATGACCAGGCTTGAAAATGTACCCTGAGAATCCACAGAATCCACAAATACCCGAGAGCCAAGAGCCTGAGAGTTGACTGTACTAGAATTTTATGTGTTTTTAAAATGACCAACAATCCACAGCATTGACAGCTGCCCATGTCCTTGTTTGGAGACAGTGGTTTTCCAGTAGACCAGAAAGCCTCTTGCTCATTCTTGGTACAAAAAATAGCCAAGCGCTCCACGTGTGGCCGTGCCCTTCCTAGATTTTAAACCCAGTCAGCTCTCACACACCATTACTCAATGATGCTTTCCGACCAATGCCAGGGTGGGAATTTCACTTTTCCGGAGCTCAGAGGGGGATAGACTTAATTTTATCCACTGCAAGTTCCCAGTACTGCCTGACTGGAATGTCTATGCAGGAGCTATGGGGTGAGAGGTGAGGGGTCATGGGTTAGCTTAGGAGAGAAGTGGCTTGGAGCAAGCAGGTTAACCTCACCAAGGAGCCATTAAAGTTAGTATTTATAGCATCAGGACTGACCTGAAGACTGGTCACTTGAGGATCTTCACTCCTGTCCTCTGAAGTTTCCAACTAGGTCTAATCCTGAAGGCCACTATCACTGAACACCATTAGTCCACATTAATGTTATATACTTTACATTTTACATACTGGTGACCCCTGTGATGCCTAATGTGGTCCTTGCCACAACCCTACGAGGTAAAGTCATTGTCTATCCTGTTATGTAGCTGTGGGATATAAAATGAAAGACGGTAGGTTTTTTTTGTGCATGATCCTACTGCATGATGTCCGTAGAAGGCATGAGGACTCAAGGGTATTTGAGTTTGTAGCCCTTTGAAAAATCGCATAGTCATTCTGCTAAGTTTCAAAAGATGTTCAGTCTAATCAACTTGTATATATGCTGAGTCTAATATCTTTAGCCAGATATCTCCTTTTTATTGTAATTTATTGTGTGTGTGTGTGTGTGTGTGTGTGTGTGTGTTGAGAAACAGAGATTTGGCACAAATTAGATAGATCATACATAGGTAGATGTATACATATTGCTGTAACACTATCCTTTGAATACAAAATAACATTATTGCGATAGAAACTTTGGACAGCAAGAAAGTATAATAATCACCTAATTCCTATTGTGCTTCTTATTTCTAAGTTTAAAACCAGCTATGAGAAGAGAAGCTTTAAAGTGCCCATCCAGTCCAACGAAACACTTCTGGGTGCCGTGATCAACAACGTGTCAGAGGCCATGGAGACTCTGACCCGGATCCGGGAGGAGATGGTGCCCGTTCCTGGATCTGTGAATGGGGTCAATGCCCTGGGCCTAGTGGTCTTCTCCATGTGCTTTGGCTTTGTGATCGGAAACATGAAGGAGCAGGGGCAAGCGCTGAGAGACTTCTTTGATTCTCTTAACGAAGCCATCATGAGATTGGTCGCGGTGATAATGTGGTATGTATTTCAGAGTGCTCGCTAGCTGTGTACAAGAGGCTTGCTGCATTCTGTGTCTGTTCTGTCCCGAGAAAGATGCCACCAAGATGGATACTTACAGTGATCTTCCCGTGAAAGTCAAAAGAAAGCCAGTGTGTTTCTGGCACTGCAGAGGCCCTGAACCTAAATTTCCTTCCTTGTTTTGGAAAGGCTTGACTCCCGTACCCCCATTCGCCCACTTACATGCGCTTGGTTATTTATCCACACAGTTCCTCAGCTCCTACTCTATGATTAGAATAGAGTACCAAGCACACCAGCCACAGCAGCAGATAGCAGAGAGGGTCTCTACATCTCACACGCTTCTAAAGGAAACAAAGAATAAGCAAATAAATGTAATATTCCTGATAAGTTGTGGTGAAGTGAGAGAGAAGGCCATCTTGGGTGGTACAGAAAGGTTTGAGATGACTCTTTCTGCTCAGATCAGAATGACTGAGCACATCCTGTCTATCATACAAAAAGAAAATTCCCAGTAGGAGAAAAAAGCAAACACAGGCCCCAGATCATTGGGGTGAGGGTAAGGGGTGAGTTCTCCCTTCTGTTTGAACCCTGAAAAAGTGTATGTCGCAGAGCTTTGGCAGCATCCAGTAGAACGCAAACCAAGTATCGTAGACTGCTAAGCCACAACTTATGATACAACTCCCCTTAATAAGATTCAGAGCAGGAGACAGAGGAAAAGACAAAATCCAAAGGGGAGAGGAGGGGCGAATTCACTTTGGAAAATAAACTCTCCTGGGCAGGGGGAGAGAGAGCCTTGCCTGGCGAAGGCCTAGTGTGGGAGCTGCTTTTCCTTCATCCTTCATTTTTAATATCTAGGGTCTTTCTTGGCACCCGGGGCAGGAAGGCATCAATCGCTAAGAAAAGCGTTTACTCACCAAGATGATTAAAAATATCCTTTGTCTCTAAGGCCCACAAAAGCCCATAGAAATCCACATCTTTGGGAGTTTGCACAAGAGGAATATGAACTTGGCAAAAAGACAGATCAGAATGTGGTCCCCACAGGAGCCTTCGATTGGAAAGCTCCTTTGAAATCCTGGCCGGGCTGAAAGTGGACATTTATCTTCATATTATTAAAATCCCTGCACCTTTCACCTCTTTTATGAAAGGAGCCCATTCAGGCCACTGAATGAACCTCACATGGGGCGCTTCGAGCTGTACATTTGCCTACCCACTCAACATTGAGTTATGACATTTCTGAGAACAGGTACTTCTGTGATTTCCTGGCCTGCGTTTTTTTCAAAGGCCCTTTGAAAGAAGCGTTGTATTACTCTAGTTTCGGCAAGTCCCCCTCACTTCCCAGCAGACCCTTCTCCACAAGGGTGACTGGCGTCTGCCTTTGGCGGTGTGTTTTCTTGTAGCTTAGAGCACACATCACACAAAGGGATGTCGGCCTTTGAGCAAATAGGGTGGGTTCAGTATGAGTCATCTTGAGGTCAGTTCCCCATTCTTGCAGGGGCTGTGAGTAGCAGCCTGTGGATAATTACTTAGCTCAAATGCCTATAACCTGACTGCAGTCGTACTTCCACACACTTTATTAATTTTTAATAGCTCTGGGTTTATTTTATGCCCGTCTATTTATGGCAAGCGGCACTAGTCTTTAGTTTACATAGTAACATAAAATTTCCTGCGAAGGGAAATTTACTTAAGTGTGAAAGGTTACTTGAAGAAAATTAATGAGTAATATTTCAAGTGGAACATTAGCTATGGAAGAAAGCAATACAAGTGACCCTAGAGCAGTGGTTCTCAGCCTTCCTAACGCCGAGACCCTTTAATACAGTTCCTCATGTTGTGGTGACCACCAACCATAAATTTATTTTGGTTGCTACTGTTATGCGTCGTAATGTAATTATCTGGGCTTTCTTAGTCTTAGGTCATCCCTGTGAAAGGGCTGTTCCGCACCAAAAAAAAAAAGGGTGGGTCTCGACCCACAGGCTGAGATCCACTGCCGCAGAGTACGGGCGTTAAGTGTATATCTAACACAGGGACATTGCATGGCGTGGCATGCCATAGCATGCTGCCGGCTTTTAGCTTGGGAAGCAGGCTGTGATGTGGAAATGGTTCTGAAAAGCATGATATTGGTATAGTGGCTTGTTCAACCGTGCTTAGCAGGGGTCAAGAGGAAATGGGAATTGCAGGCATCTGAAGACCCAAAGAGGGATCTAACTATGTCTAGGAAAATAGGACTAAAATTCTTCTCCTTCCTAAGCTCTGAGGCCAATGGGGATAGGGTGGGGGTGTCCTAGAGCAATTCGGAGTAAAAGGAAGGCCTGATTTAGGGATAGTCGGTGGAATTTTAAATTTTGAATAGAAAAGAATGACATCTGTAGTTTCTACACATCTTAGCTTGGAAATCCCCCGTCTTTCCCTTTTTGTTTTGTTTTATTCCTCTTTCTCTCTTACTTGGCAATTTATATGCAACAAGTTATAGGAACCGGAACTTCCAATTGAGCATGTGTTGCTTGCATCCCCGTAGGTATGCGCCCCTGGGCATCCTCTTCTTGATCGCAGGGAAGATTGTTGAGATGGAAGACATGGGTGTGATTGGGGGCCAGCTTGCCATGTACACCGTGACCGTCATCGTCGGCCTCCTCATTCACGCCGTCATCGTCCTGCCTCTCCTCTACTTCCTGGTAACCCGGAAGAACCCCTGGGTTTTCATTGGAGGGTTGCTGCAAGCGCTCATCACAGCCCTTGGGACCTCCTCAAGGTATGTGTGTATACAAGAGGCTTTAATCCTCTAAGAAAGTGTGTCTAAACCCTTACCTTGGATCTGGGCCAAGGGTTGGGGGTAAGTAGAGGTATTTTGTTCCGGGTTGTAAATTTCAGGAATATTGAATTGGCTTTTTCACTTCTGATACTGATCTCACCTCTTTGGGACCTGGAAATGGCTGTCTGTAAATCCTTTTAGGGGCAAAGGGAAAGGGAAAGCCCTTTCCTATCCACAGGCTTGCTGTCTTCCATTGACATTGGCCTGAGAAAAAGGGAGAAAAACTATGTAGCATGGGCATCTATGGTATGGGAATCATCCCAAGAAATGCCTCGGAGGAATCCAGGCACAGACGAGTGCCCAAGTAAGTGCCCCTCCCTGCGAGGGCACCGCACTACCCCTGACCTCCTAGCACTTTAGCCGATGCTGACCTAGTCAGGACGTGAGAGGGGAAGGAACTGTCTGTGCCAAAGAGCAAAGACAAACCACAGAACTCCCGGGCAGCCCTCCGCTGACTCGCCCTGTTTACTGCTCTCAGTTCTGCCACCTTACCCATCACTTTCAAGTGCCTGGAAGAGAACAACGGTGTGGACAAGCGCATCACCAGATTTGTGCTGCCCGTGGGCGCCACCATTAACATGGATGGCACTGCTCTCTACGAGGCCTTGGCCGCCATTTTCATCGCTCAAGTGAACAACTTTGACCTGAACTTTGGACAGATTATAACAATAAGGTACAAGGGGAGGTGTCTATTCATCTTTTTTTCTTCAGAACGTTTTTTTCCCCCCAATGCAAGGATATGTACACTCTTCTTTTTAGTAATTAACCATATCACACACATACCACGTGCTCCTTGATTCGTTTTGTTTATCAAATCAGAGCTTACAAACACATCTAGCTCATTTTTAAAAACACCTACAGAACATATAGTACAGATAATTTCATTGGAAAAAAACATTAAGTTTGACATTTTGAAAACATTAAACTATGTTTTGTAGGCAATATTGAAAAGTGAAAATACACTTGAAAACTAGATTAACTTATTCTCCCGGGTTAATTTTTAGGCAGTGTAAGGTGACGAACAGATCACACGAGTAAGGCTGAGAACTCGGTTTTGTGGAGAGTCATTTAGCCGACCCTTAGGATGTCCAATGAAAAGACGTGTTCCTGTTTGCACTTCTCTCGGGCCACCTAGCTTCCTTCTACACGGGCGGCCATCATCATTCGTAGCAGCTTTCCTCGTTGTCATCTGCACAGACAGGCCATGCGTGCACGCACAACTAGCCCTTTGCCCTTTCTTACCGCTGGAGTTAGGCCAATGAGCCAGAAAGACCGAGACAATAAACAGGAGGCTTTAAAGACGCCTAGTCTAGACCATTTGTACCCGTCATGTGAGCTCAGCTTAGCTAACATTAACAATATCAGAAATCAGGCTTTGGGTTTTGCAACTCTTTATCAGGAAAGTTACCTTATCCATAAAATGTTAAAACAATATTACAATATCCTCTACTGAGAGCTACAAATTAATATTTTGCCATTTTTGTGCTCTCCCGCTCTCTGTCGCTCCCTCCTTCTCTCTCCCTTCCTCTCTACCTCCCCTTCCCCCTCCCTTCCCCTCCTTCCTTCCTTTTCTTCTTCTCTTCATATTCCTGTCATATTTCACTTACACCCTTCAGCATTCATCTCCTTCCTAAGAATGAGGATATTCTTCTATGTACCCACAGTAATAGAATCTGGAAAGTATTTACAGAGTACTGTCTACCTTCAGACTCCCCCAGCTGCCCCTCCCCCATGTCTGAGGAACTGTTTTCTTGTTCCTCAGATAAAGGTCGAATCTCAATGTTATACCCTAAAGCATGTTCTGTGATCTCTTTTAATCTCTGTCACTCATCCCACATTTTCCTGGTATTTATTTAGAAATGGCTCCTGTCCTGTATGCATGTATGCCGTTAGGAAGGGTAATAGTTGTAGGAAGCATCAGTGTAAAATGATGAGGTTAGGTTACCATGGCCAGGGATCGAGGGCTGACTGGGGATGGAGGCCCTCACTGAAGGCTGGAGAGCAGCGCCTTGGGACAGTGTAACCTGTTCTCACAGGCATCTTCACACACTGGTTAAAGAGCACTGAGTTAAGACAAAGGTTCAGGGCCTGGAGAGATGGCTCAGTGGTTAACAGCACCACCTGCTCTTCCAGAGGTCCTGAGTTCAAATCCCAGCATCCACATGGTGACTCACAACCATCTGTAAGGAGATCGGATGCCCTCTTCTGGTGTGTCTGGGGCAGCTACAGTGTACTTACGTATAATAAATAAATCTATCTTTATTTAATTAAAAAAAAAGACAAAGGTTCAGCTGCATGTGAGCATGGTATCAGTGACCTAAACAAGACCTAAACAAGGTACAAATCCACCCCCTTTAAAGTTTGCTCCATGAAGCCTTCAGGGCTGGTTGGCATTCCCCAATGTAAGGGAGAAAGGCTGCAGTTGCAAAGTTTCCAGGTATCCCCTTGACCCAAATGATCTATGGCGGCTGGCTTTTCACCATGGTCAAATTTTTGACAATGGGAAGAGGGGAAGTCAGAGGTTAGCCATTTACTTCCATCTGTGTCTTACCAGCAAGAATTTAGTCTTCGCCCCAAAGGAGGCTGGGAAATGTAGTTCCCATTCCAGGTGGCCATAACAACTAGCCATTCTAGTGTGGTAGCACGGAAGGACTTAGAAGAATCCTAAGTGTTTTACCCACAGACTTACTGCTGTATTAATATTGCTGCAACCTTGCCAATGCTTTATTATTTCTGAGGAGACATTTTCACACTCTCACATCACCCTATAAGTCTTAGACACTTAACATATAGGCAAACCAGGTCCATACTGAACACACACATACACACACACACACACACACACACACACACAAATATAGCACTACAGGATTTTGTTCATAAATCATTCCACTTTTGAATTCATTAACTTAACTTTGTGGCCACATCAATCATAGAAATTCAGTCTCTTGATTAAGGCAGTTATTAGAAATAAGTTGTCACTCTAACTCTACGGCCCTTCAAAGCTCAAGTTCACCTCTAAGTTCCATTGAAGTGCTGGGGTGAATCCAGGGCCTCACGAGTGTTAGGCAAATGCTCTACCACAGAGTCACACACCCACCTCTGTTGTAGCCACCAGTTTCTTCACTTAAAAAATGGTCACAAAATAGAGCCCGCTTCCCTGTGGACCACCACGTTGTTGTGACAATCAAAGGAGGCAAAGCGTGCTCGGCATATTAGCATATTAATTAGTCTGACCATTAACCCAGCGAATTGTTTGCTTATGTATTTATTTATTTCCATTCTTCTAAGGCAGGTCCTCCACTCAAACATGGGCCCATGAGTACCTCTTGTGAGGTACTCTCCACTAGGAGACATTTGTAAACTTTTCGGTTTTGGTCCTCTGTCAACAGTATCACAGCCACAGCCGCAAGCATCGGGGCAGCCGGGATTCCTCAGGCCGGTCTGGTCACCATGGTCATCGTGCTGACATCCGTGGGCCTGCCCACGGATGACATCACACTCATCATTGCAGTGGACTGGTTTCTGTGAGTATTTAGGGGACTGTGTGCGGACACACAGATCCCGCCCTCAAGCCCATCCCTCATCTAGAATGATATCAGCCTAGTGGCCTTGCAGAAGAACTGAGTGGAGGACACACAGGCTTGAAATGGGATCATCCTTATCCACCAGACCTCCCCAGTCCTTACCTAGAGTCCCAGCCTAACAGACGAATCCCCTCCTCTCGGGGCACAGCTGGTTGCTCTCCCTCCCACTCCATAAAGCCGCTCGCTGTCTGCAAAGCTGACCTAAGTCCGCCAGGCTCTCTCTGGGGTTGCGCAACACATCCTCTCAGCAGCTGGAGCTGCAGAGCCCACGTGCCAGCCCAGGCCCTTCCTCCCTGTGCTTCCCCATTACAGTGAGATAATGCAGAGCAGATGTGTATGTCTGAGACCCGGGCGGGTGAGGGAGAGCTGTGCAGACAGTGGGAAGCGAGCGAGCTCTCATTATCAAGTGAAATTGCTTTGGGGCTCTGAGGAAAATCCCAAGAAATGTACCTTCCACGTCCTCAGACCCCACCACGTAGGGCCGCTCTTCAAGCCTTCGTTCCTCACCCACCCAAGGACATTGTCTGTCCCTTGTCTCTCATAAATTCCCTTCTACCGGGAAAAAAATTATTCAATGGATGCTCAAACAGAGGCCCCAGGAGGACAAATTAGATGCCGGAGTCCATGTGTGATGACGTCAGGATAGCAGTCCACGTGTGATGACATCACCGGAGCCAGGAAGAGTCCAAGGCTAGGGGACAGAGCTTGGACAGTGGTCAGCCTACCTTAGCATCCTAGTTTCCACCTCATGGAAACTGTGGAAATGCCCATGCTTCCTGCTGACGCTATAGGGATTACACTGTAGGGATTACATTACTATACTACAATACATTACTATAGGGATTACATAGGGTAAGAATTTAGCCTATGGTCTAGCTCCGGGCATCAATTGACAGAAACCTGTGTAGTCCTGGCTGTCCTTGAACTCAACTCTGTAGACCAGGCTGGCCTCTAACTCACAGAGATCTGCCTGCCTCTGCCTCCCAAGTGCTGGGATTAAAAGGGTGTGCCACAATGCCACAATGACATTTTTTTTCTTTTTTTAAAGTTAGAATAAGGATTCATTATATGTGGACATAAATAACAATTTTCTGAAAAATAATCACTCCTAAACAAAAAGTTCTGTGAAAGGATGTTGCTGGATTACATTGTGGGAGTCTCCAAAATGTCTCGGTTAATATCAGACAGCTACAACTATCCCAGCTTCTCCTGCATCCAGTGTGTTCTGATGTAATATATCATGGGTCCTACGCAATACCACAAATTCCTGAGAAAACATGAGTAAAGGGAACCAATGAGCCCATAGTATTAGTATAAACATGGTTTTTAGCCCAGGATACTTCTCCAAGGAGACTCCATACCTTGCTTTGAGTCCCACAACAGAAGGTGAATGAAAGGAAGAGAAAATGTTAAATCAACCCAGGAAAGAGGACTGGGGAAATGACTCGGTTGCTATGCTTGCTTGCTGTGTGCATGAGGGCTTGAGTTCCATCCTCAGTACAGTGGCCATGTGAAAAGGAGCAGGGCACAATGACACACGCGGTCTACAGCGCTGGCACTGGAAAGGCAGAGATAAGAGGACCTTTGGGAACGGCTAGCAAGCCAATCTAGCTAAATCTCCAGGGTTAGTGAGACACCTTATTTCAAAACATAAGGTAGAGAATAATCCAAGGCCACACATATGCATGCATGTGTGCATGTACATGCACACACACACACACACACACACACACACACAGAGGGGGGGGTGTCCTCATTCTTCGCCTTCTGTTTATAGCCATACTAAATAGCTGGAAACTAATCACCTACTTGTGATGAGTTGTATGTGTTGTATGACCAAGTATGAAGTCATTCCATTGGAGGGGTACACCACCCAGAACTTAGATACTTCTAAAACCTTCTCCAGCCAATTCACCATAGATGCTGGGATCTGGTGGTTTTTCATGGGACCCTCTCTTTTCCTCCCTTCCTGCCTCACCTTGCAGGGACCGCCTCCGAACCACCACCAACGTCCTCGGTGACTCCCTGGGAGCGGGGATTGTCGAGCACTTGTCCCGACATGAACTGAAGAGCCGAGATGTTGAAATGGGGAACTCGGTGATTGAGGAGAACGAGATGAAAAAGCCGTATCAGCTGATTGCCCAGGACAATGAACCAGAGAAACCGGTGGCAGACAGCGAAACCAAGATGTAGACTGACAGAGAAGTGCTTTCTTAAAGCACCAAAGTGTTGCAAACTCTTCTACAATGTATCCATCTCCCTGGGCTCACTCTCCCAGTGAGCTCCTCTTTCCTCTGTACTCTGATAGGATTGGAAAATGTCCAAAAACAGAGGAGGGCTCTGCAGCAGCCAAAACATACTGGTTTTAGCCTACATTTGAGAATTTTAAATCATTTCATATTATTCTTACCAAGTAAGTTACTACAATCAAACACGGTTTTGATATCACAAATTGAGATGGCAAACGATCCCGTGCGATTGTTTTATAAGTAAAAGCCTTACAAAAAAAAAGTTTTAAAATCAACTTTCAAGATCTAAAAGTCCTTCAGAACACAACTGAGTTTTAGTCTTAAAACATTACCACTCGATGAGCAGTTACCAGTTACCCGTTGGGTGGCTGAGAGGTTTCCCCTTTTCTTCTGACTCCTGTCCTGACTTTATCTGCATCAGGGCAATCCCCACATGCACACAGCACAGCTGTGAGGAGGAGCAGAGAGTGAGGCCCCCTAAATGGTCCAGAGTGAGCCTTGTCTCACCCTTGGCCTCAGTGTTCTCATCAGAAAATGAGTGACTCCTAGATACGATAGGCCTCTCTAGCCCAGACTTCCGCGACATCAGGAAGGACCCTGACCCTGCATATCATGAGAATCTCAGACAGGACACTTGATGGGAGTGGACATTTCTCTCTAGGGGCAGGCTGTGTGTGGCTCATGAGATCCTGGGTCCAAAATGTTGGTTCTATAAGTAGTCAGGCGGAAGGAAGGCCATCCCGGGAGGCCCTACCCCCCCCCCCCGCCTGTTCTGTTTGGTTTTCCAATACTAGAGGCACTCCCATCATGGGTACTCTTCCCAAAGCCAAGGGAAGGCAGCCTCCCACCGCCTCTTCAACTGACAATTAGATGTTAGGAAATAAAGAGATGACCAGCAAGTGCGCCCGTGGTCTTACTGTGGAACACTAAAGAGCGGAGGAAGGATAGGGTGTGGCCAGCATTACAAAATGGAGGATTCCTTTTAAGGTCAGGAAAAGTTGGTTTTCTTTAAAGACTAAAATGGAAAGATACATCTCGGCCTTTTTTTTTTTTTTTTTTTTTTTTTTTTTTCCTGTTAGCCTAAACACTTCGTCTTCAGTTCCTAACCAGTCCCCAGAGAAACAACATATAACTCCACTTCTTTCTTATCTCACAACCAACCATATCCCGGGGACAGATCCAAAGCTGAGTGGATAATCTCATTTCTGGAAAAAAAAAATTTTTATTCTTTTTTTGTTTTCCTATTTTAACCAGAAGTTCTTAGGATGACAAAACAGCAAACTTCTCTGTATAGAGATGTCTCTTGACAAATCATTCAAAACACTCATCTAGAGTGGAGTTTGCTTGTTTATGTCCCTACCAAAAAAAAAAAAAAATACAAAAGCAGATGAAACAGCGTGAAAATAACATCACTGAGGATGGAAGAAAAGACAGCAGGGGAATTCCTTTCGGGCGAGGCAGCTCCCAGGTTTAGAAGAGATTATTTTCACTCCTGTAGGAATATCCAGTCAATGATACTCGGTGGGAGCCAGCGGACAGTCCCGGGTGCGTTAGACTTCCTGACCGAAAATGGCGAATGGACACGATTATGCTAACAGACTGGGCATCTAGAATCGACTCTCCCAGTCTACAATTAGAGATATTTTCTAGAGATCCTGAGCATGACACGCATCTAAAGGTTAACACTAGGCTACGGTGCAGTAATCACTTAATGGCGAGCTCTATTTGGGAAATACACTACAGAAGTTAGTGCCTCTACGTGCCAGTCATTTTCCCAACACTAGTAGAGCAAACCTTAATCACGTCAAATTAATGCTGTTTACCCAGTGTGATTTTTTTTTTTTATACTAACCATTTCTTACGGAACCAGGTCCTCTAGGGTGATCCTTTCGCCGGTCCGTCACAGGCTCTGCATGTGTGTGTGGACCTACTGTGGATGGGGAAACATCACTTTGTAGATGTATTTTCAATAAAGAAAAAAATAGTTTTACATGAATGCATTTGTATGTTGTTGTTCTTCCCCCCCTCCCTACCTCCCCCCCCCCTCCCCGTGAGCTCAAGGAGTGTTAGAGAAAGATGCCTCTCTGGACAGTAAGATCTTGGCAGAATCGGCTGGGGGAGTTAGCCTTGAGGCAATGTGTAATGACACACTCATTCTCCTAAAACAGGAGGTCAAAGGGACGGAGGAGATGAGGGACTCATGGCTACGACGCTTGCACTTGGTTGCCGGGGTCAGATTCTGATTTCTCAGATAAAAGGGATCATTTCTGTATTGGGACTAGAAAAACAGAACTCTACTGTGGGGCTCTTTCAAACAGAGTGATTTCCTGTCTGACCTTCAAATTAAATAGCTTTATCTCCGTGAACACCACTGCCACTTAGAAAAAGTATGGGATTAGGTCCCAAAAGGCATTTTGAAAGCAGCCCAGGTTACTAATAACCACTTATGGAAGACTATTCTCCTTCAAGCTTCTTAATAAAGAATTGGTGAGCAATATCAGAAAACCTCCAGCTTGAAGTTGTATTGGTATAGTCTTTAATCTCTCTGGCCACCAGCGGGGGGCAGTCACCCACAGACAAGTTTTTTTGTTTTTGTTTTCCTTTTATTTTATTTTCTATATTCTTTGTTTACATTCCAAAGGCTTTCCCCTTTCCCAGTTCCCCCCTCACCATATGTCCCATAAGTCCTCTTCTCCTCCCCCTGCCCATTCACCCCCCCAACCCTTTCTCTGTACTGGTACTCTCCTGCAAAACTGGAACCAGTCTTTTTGGGACCAGTGTCCTCTCCTTCCTTCTTCTTGGGAATCTTTTGATTTGCTAATTGTGCCTTGAGTATTCAGACAAGTTTTCTAAACAGCTTATGGAGCCTAGGTCATCCATGGGAAGACTTCAGTGGAATAACTCACGCTTGATATTATAAAGTTTAGCACATTTGCATTTTTCTTAATTGTCATCAGTTTCCCTATAGGATATTAGGAGGCTTGCTTTATATATCACTGTATTTGAATCTTTTTCTGAGGCATAGATGATATTCACATTAGCCAATCTGGAAGTAGGAAGGAGACAGCTCAAAACCAAGAGAACAAAACCCCCTTATCAATAAGACATCGCTATCTGCAAGCCTGCAGAGTATTCTAGATGTAGGAAAGCATTCTGGGAAGCGCAGAGAAAGTCAACCTGCTAGGAAGTACTCGCTTATCTGTTTCTCTTCACTCTGCATCCTAAGGTGGAGTCGGTCTGTGAAGGCCACAGAGCCATTTAAGAAGCTGACTCCTGTGAGACTGGACAGGGCCATTGTGTCTGAGGAACAGCCAATGTCAATGTCAGTCCCAGTGTGACCAGAGAGAGAAGGAAGTAGGGAAAGATCCCCACACCGGTGGCCATAAATCTGTTCACAAACAGAACTGTGAAAAGGAAAATTCAGGCCAACATTTTCTACTGTTACTAAGTAAATTATTTATTTTGTTTTGTTTTGTTTTTAGTTGTTTGGTGTTTGTTTTATTTTGTTGTTTGTTCTCTGTCTCTCTGACTCTGTCTCTCTGTCTCTGTCTGTCTGTCTGTCTCTCTCTCTCTCTCTCTCACACACACACACACACACACACACACACACACACACACACACACACATTTTCTTTAAGTTTCTAGGCCCTCAGAAGTTAAGGTCCTCCTTTTCCTGTATTCAATCTGTCACTCTCACAAGGCAACAGGCATCCTTGCTAAGGGGTGGGGGTGGGGGGGACTCTAGCACTGTTGTTTGTTTGGGTAGAGTCTGAAGGGAGCTTGGAGGGAGGGTTTGTTTCCCCGTGGAGGGGAGCTTTGTAGGGAAGACCCCGACGGGGCCCCAGAAAACAGGGCCTCTTTCCGGGCAGCCTGCAGGGCACTTGACCCGAAGCTGCTGTCAGTCATGAGGCCTCTGTGTTACTAGGTTGTGTTGCCACTGCCCCCACCCGGGTGGTCCCAGATCTGGATCAACAATGCCTAGCTCTGTGTGGCCTCTTCTTCGGGGCCAGGGCAGCTGAGTGCCATGTCTGGAGTACACTGAATGAATAAGCATACAAAAAAAGGGAATGGGGAGGGGAGGGAACGGGTGAGTTGTGTCCTAAGAAGTGATGAGAACATCCACTGTACCTATGGGGGGAGCCCCGCAGGGACCACCCCAGAGGACACTCTGGCTTGCTGCCTGAGAAGTCCCCTGAGCTACGCCTAATTCTAAAGTGCGGTAGCAAGAGAGTTTAATCTGGAAAAGCCATCCAATGACTTAAAATTCCTGAAGGCTCTCCTTTCTTGATTCTGTCTGTCTGTCTGTCTGTCTGTCTGTCACCTTACCTATGCAAAGTCTATCGGAATGGCTTCAGTTTCCTAGGGATCCTTCGGCTCTTCTCTCCCATCGCCGCTCCAAGATCCTTGTCAACCTGTGGGGTCATCACCCCTTTGGGGGGGGGGTCAAACGACCTTTTCCCAGGGGTTGCCTACAACCATCAGAAAACACAGATATTGCAAGTTCTGACAGTAGCAACATGACAGTTAAAAAGTAACAACAAAAATAACTTTATGATTGGCAGTCACCACAACACGGGGGGGGGGGTGTTGTTGCATTACATTAGGAATTAGACTCACTCTAGACTTATAAAGCCTACAGATCAGAGAGGACTCTCATACTCCCATACTTCCTCAGACACATTCGCACTCTGAAGACAATGTCAACACCTTCCAACCATAGGACAGAGCCAACCAGCCCACAAACTGCTACTCCAGCCTTGGGTGTTAGAACATTCATCCTTCACTAAATTCTAGCTCTATAAGTAGGGCTGTCAGACAAAATACAGCATGCCATTAAACTTGAAGTTTAGGTAACGAACAAATACTGTCTTAGTGTAAGTATTGAATAAATAATAAAGTGAGTATGAGTACTGGGTGGTCTATTATTTGATAATTTGGGAAGCCCACATACAAGTGAGATGAAAAATAGAAAATAATTCCTATTTGCCTTAGTACGGTGGACACAATATGGGAAAAGTCTGTGTTGGGGGAGGGGGGGTCTTCGTTATAACCACTTCAATTTTTAATTGCTAACAGGCCAAAACATTCTTTAAAACTCCCACATCAAGAATTTTCTGCAGTTTATTTGTCCTGGTGATATTATCACTGATTGTGTCCTTGTAAATCTTGTGGCCACCGTTTAAAAGCCTGATGAATCATGTTCTGAGGCTCCGTACAACTGTCTCAGATAAATTAAATGGTGTTTAGCTTATCTGTGCTTGAAAGTGCATCTGCTTCTCTTCCCTCCCGCTCTCCCCTTCTCCCCCCCCCACCCCATTCCCTGTAACCCACTACAATACAGAAATGTCGCTGGCATTGCTTTCATGAGATGACCCATTTCCCCCCTTACTTGAGGGTGTCTTTTAGAAAAGTACCTATGTGTGTGGTGTCTGTCCTGTTGCCCTGTTCAAACCTGACCATTTTCCAGGAGCTGTAAAGAGGGAAGTGGGGTATTTATTTATTTATTTATTTATTTGGAAATCTTTTCCAGACTCCGAATGTCAGTCATTCCACAAAAGCCCCTACATTCAGCCAGGTCTGATGGCTGGGGAAGCAGGGTCCAACTGGGACAGCAGAAAGAGCAGAGTCACTGTGCCCCACCCAAGTGATGGTGGGTCCACAGCCGGTTTCAAGACCGCAGTGAGTCTACTGGAAAATGGCAACTTAGGAGAGCCTTCTCTAACTGTGTAAGTTTGGGGAAATCGTAAAGTCCTGAAAGTGCCCAGCCAGGAGCTAGGAGTCACAGCCATTGCTACTGCAAGAGAAAATAAAGGCCATTTAGGGGTCAGCTCAGTTCAGAGCCTTGAGCTGGTCAAGTGGCTGTCTTCTGTCAGGAATACTCACCTGAAACCTATCACCCAGATAGATCCATTGCCTTGAAACTACAGAATCCCGAAGCCAGCTTGTCTTCAAGCCTAGAACTATGCACCAAACAGACAGAAAGCACAGCAATCCTAAGGAAAATGTCACAGGCCTGGCAGCCTATGCCTGGCGTGATATTTTGGCGGGTTGAGGCCAAAGCATCACAAGTTTGAAGCCAGCTAAGGCTACCTAAGGAGATCATGTCTCAGCCTGAGAGAGAGAAAGGGGTGGAGGGAGAAAGAAACGTATCCTGTAACTTAAAGACCTTCAGCTTCAGAGATGTTGTTTCAACCCAAATCTGGGCACAGTTGGTTCATCTATACCATAATATACCTGACTGCTCAATCAGCTTGCAAAAGCCGCCGCCGCCGCTGGACCTCAGTGATCCCATCTGTACATATGGGAGTCAGATAAAGACACCCTCCCCAAACTAGCTCTCACGTTGGGTTACAATATGTTAGAAGGGACGTTCATAAAGTGAGCGTTAGTTACTAACGGCACATTACAAAGTTCAACTTCTTTATCTCAGATTTATATACTTCTTTTGCAGGAAATGGAGTAAATGGAGCATATATACATTATTTGTATGCATGCGTGTTCATCAAATTCTCAGCTCAGTTCTTGGCACTCTGGACGAGTCTCGAAACGTTTATAACGAACTAGGCTAATAAACATAGAAAAGGCTTCGCAGTGACCCCGAATGAGGAGCGGTGCTAAACTCCGTGAGTCCACAGATGTGATGGAAGGAGGCTGATGAGAAGCTGCAAAAACTGCTGTCTTCTGGGAGGGAGGCTGCGGGGAGGAGTCCCGGTCACCCCTGGAAACCAGACTCTCCCCAAATCTGCCAGAGCTCTTCTGGAGGGGCCCAGGCGCTGCACCGGGGCAAACCCGACTCCGCTGCCAGTGTCTGCGAGGCTTTTGTCAGTGCTGGCTCTCTCTCAGCAGCCCTGAGCTGCATGGTGGTTTTGTGAAGCGCATAATTCGACACTCCGGAGAGACCACCCAGCTTCCTCTCCCAGAGTCTCCCAGAGAACAAAACTGTCCCTCTGTGTGCCGGTGACCTCCCCCTCCGCCGGCCGCCTTCCCACCGCTGTCCCTCCCAGCCAAGTGGAAATGGAAAAGCCAGTCGAGAGTCTTCCCTGGTGGGAACCAGGAGATTTGATACTAAAAGCAGCCCAGAGAGGAGGCCGCCCCGAGCCTGGAAGGCTGCTGCCACCCGGTGGCAAGGGGCAGCCCACACCAGACCCAAACACACAACATTCTCTAGAAACTCATCACCGATGGGCTCCGGGAGGGCTGCGGAACGAGAAATAGATAGCTCAGAAGTCCGAATGAAAAGTGAACCTGAAGAAGTCTGTGTCTGGGGTGTGATTCCCAGAGTGTAGGACGGGATGGATCGTAGCTGGGAACTTACTGGAAAGGCTAGTTCCCAGGCCCCATCCAAGACCTGGGTCAGACTCTGGAAGGTAGAAGCCAGCAGTGTACTTTAACAGGGCGGTTGCACACCAAGGTGTTAGAACCACTGACCCAGAGTCTGAGAAGATGAAGCCCACGAAGCTAACCCCCAGTGTGCTTATCTTTTCCTCTCAATGTGCTCTGACCCTTGCGCAGGCTACTTAACCCTTCCCATGCCGTGCCTCACTTTGAGCATTTCTATTTCCGAGGATTATGGCAGAACAGATACAAAACAAAGGAAAAGTCGCTACATGCTTACGAATGCTTTTTAATTAAAATTTCATTTAATTCTCATTTACATTAAAAAAATACATTTATTATTTGAGGTAATAGATGTGCCCGTGGTACCACTCAACCCATTGAGAAAACTGTTCTTTCATTTATTGGCCAGGTATTTATAACGTGTCTACCACGTGCCAGGCACAGTGATGGCCGCTGGAGACAGGTGGAGCTCTGTTTTAGTCGGGTGTAAAATAGATTCTTGAAGACGAAACTAGGCTTGGGGATTTAGCTCAGTGGTAGAGCGCTTGCCTAGCAACCGTAAGGCCCTGGGTTCGGTCCTCGGCTCTGGGTTAAAGACTAAACTAGGTCTCACCTCCAATGTTTGTATATTGAAACTCAACCCCCTGTGGAGATGTATTTAGAGAGAGAGCATGCTCAGAGCAAGGCCACGTGTCTGAAAACCAGGAAAGACCAGCTCAGAGGGCAAAAACAAGCTGGCACTCCAAGGGCTTTCAGCCCTGCCCCCCCCCCCCGACTGTGACCAATAACTGTGTGTCCTTTACGGACACCAGTCTGTGGTGTTATGGCAGCCCACGCAGATTAAGATGATGTGTAGGTATGGTCACCACTGGGAATCACACCAGTGCAGGGTGAGGTCTGCCGGGGAAAGTCTCCTGTAAAAGATCTTAAGGAAGTAAGGCACCAAGCCTTGGATTTGGAGGGAAGAAAAATCCGGTGGTAAAGCGCCTCAGGTATGCATGGCGGGCTGCCCGGGGGAAACGAAGGACCACACGAAGGTCGTGTGTCTGAATGAAGAGGGTGGAGCCAGACACGGACCAAGGGTCCGCTCGAGAGGGTCTTACAAATCACATGGAAGAAGAGGGCTTTAGTCTAGGTGTGAGGGTTGCCTCCAGCAGGGTAAGGGTTAAGAGAGCCTTCTTTTAGATTTCAATGCGCCTCTGTTAAAACTCACACATTGACATCACCATCACAGTGATAGCTAACAGTGGGCCTTTACTATGTGAGTATGCAATGGGGCTTCTCCTTCACGCACAGGGGCTGAAAAAAAAAAGTCCCCACCCAGCCTTCTGTTCCTCACACCCGAGGACAGCGTTCTCCCGTTCCAGAGGATGAATTGAAGACAACCGAACCTTTATCTTCATTTCTCTAGTCGCTAGCATTGTGGGAAAGGTATTCCTTGCTCTTTATAAATGCCCCAGTGCCGGGAATTTGATTACAGCAAACGGGACTTAGACGATAAGTAATTCCCTGCTTGTCCTCCAATGTGCAATCCCAGTTTTTGCCTGTGCAAGTCAAACCTCTCATGTAACTCAGCCGCCTCCGGTCGAGACGGTTGGCACCCTACCAATGCCATCTCCTGGTCCCCCACCCCGCCCCCTCTTCTTCTCTCTACATTCTTCAATCAGCCCTGGGTGGTCTAGCGAGGCAGGGTCCCCTGAGACTTCCTGTTTCTCAACCTGTCCTTCAAATTTCACGGGAATGACAAAAAGTCAGATGTGCCAGTGACGCCCTCTGCTGGTCAGAGTGCAGAAGCGATCAGGAAATGAGGTCGGGGTATACAGTGTTCCCCTCAGCGACTCCCCCGGTGCCAACCCTTCTTTCTCCAGCCGTGCCCACAGCTGGCAAGGCTGGGTTTGGCACTGCCCACCTCTCCTTTTGCATAAGAACCCTGCTGCCTGGCTTATGATAAGTAAGAAAGGAAATGAGGGAATTTAGGAAATGGGATTCCTTTGTAATACATGCTGTCAAGCCTATTGCCTTGAGACAAGATCCTATTGTGAGAACCAAAAAAACCTGACTACTGTCAATTTCTCTCTACTGTAATTATTCCAATTTCTTCAGGCAAATGAGTAGTAGCCTTGGCTGGCTTGGCTGAAAGTATTCTGACAAGTAAAAGAGAAAATTACATCAGCTCATCCTCAAATATTATGTCAGTGTTATAGAAAAAAAAAAAAAAAAAAAAAAAAACAACCCTGAGGCCTGGCAGTAGAGAACTCTTCTCTGGGGTTCTTTTTCCATACAAGTTTTTTTTTAAAAAAAAAAAAAAAAACTCATCTCCTGCTTCCTATTTCTCCCTTGGAGATTTATTCATCTATGAAACTCAAACCATTTGGGCCTTTTATGTCTGGCTGTTTTGCTTCTATAATTTATTCCACGTAGATCTCCCTTGAAATTGCAGCTCATGCCAGAAGGTCACCCAGGCCTTCCTGCCTTTCAGAGGCCCCTAAGATAAAAGGGTGAAAGTCCTCACTGCAGAGAGAGGGGCCACCCTAGAAGTCAGATGCCGGCACACCCCACGCCTGCATCCTGCCTGGCTCTTTCCTTGTGAAAACCGAAGTGAGGAGAGGGATGGTTTCACATAAAGTTAACAGAGTCTTCTTCAAGCCTGAGGAAAGCGTTGATACAGGAAAGAAGGCGGTAACCGCTGGCTTCCTGTCCCAATGGGAAAGCAGAGATGGCGTCTCCAACCCGAATCCCATCGTACAGAAGAAAATCAAGGGTCTGTCTTTGGAGAATGAAAACAACTCCCCTTGAACATCAGCTCCTGCTCACATTGTTCTGGCCCCACCCAGGGCTCGCAGAGAGCTCCTGAGGCAAGGATCATTCCTGGGGGTTACACGTGTGCACTGGCTGTGTGCCTGAAGCTCCAGGCACACATCAGAACCTTTTTCTTTTGAAACTATTTATCATCTATCTATCTGTCTGTTGTCTTTCTATCTATCTACCTACCTACCTATCTATATGTGTGGAGGTCAGAGGACAGCGTATGAGAATCAGATCTCTCTTCCCACTATCCAGGTTCCAGGTACTCAACTCAAATCATCCGGCTTGACAGAAAATGTTTTTACCCACCAAGCCATCTCTCCAGCCCCAGTCTCCTCTTTCTTTGGTTTTTTTCAAGACAGGGTTTCTCCGTATAGCCCTGGCTGTCCTGGAACTCACTCTGTAGACCAGGCTGGCCTCGAACTCAGAAATCCGCCTGCCTCTGCCTCCCAGAGTGCTGGGATTACAGGTGTGCCCCCACCACCGCCCCGCTCAGTCTCCTCTTTCTACACACTGGATCACCTGCACTAGAAGCCTCACATCACCTCCTCCCCTGGGGAGCAGCATTAGAATCAAAGCATTTTACGGAAATTTAATCTACACCCTCTTGGCTCATGCCCAGCACCTATGGTGCTGAAAAGAATTAGAACTTTATTAGGGCTGAGATTAAGCGGAACACCATTCACCAGTCTGGCCACAACACTCAGTGTGGTCACACCACTTCTGAAAGGTCAGCGGCTCAACAGATGACATTTCCCACTGTTAGCACACGCGTCCACACTAAGGGTTGCTTACCTGCGTTTTTTCGTCACCCAGGGCAGCGTCTGCAGAGGGAGCAGTGCCGCCACAGGATGGCAGCAAATCGTCACCATTGCGCTCCCCAGCTCTAAAGCCACATCAGTCTATGGAAGTGGGTAATTTAGTAATATAAGACAGGTTAATGCTCCGGCGAGGAAGGAAGATTGTGTACAAACACATCACAAGAAATCAGTGACACAGATCGAGACTCAGAAAAGCTGGTGTGCAAACAAGCAAACAAATTAAAAAAGAAAAAAAAACCCACCTTACTTAAGCTATAAAACAAATCCTAGGTCCCTAGTTGATACTCTAGACTTCCCCATCACCCAAGATTCCCTAGTCATAATCATCTAGGCAAGACATCTGGTCTACCAGTTCCAGGCTCATGATAACTACGCACTAACTCATCCATATGTGGGATGCCTACTGCTTGTTAGACAAGCACAGATCCTGTCAGGGAAAACAACACAGTGATGATATTGATGTGACGATTACAAGCAGAGAGTGAGACAGGGCATCCCAGGGAATAACACTATGAGCCAGGTCTGTCTTCATCCCTCCAAATCTCTAGGAGGTATTTAATCCAATGTGCTATCCCAAGCCCCATGACACACAGACCACACAGCAGGACTACTCTGTGCCTACATGTTTCTGGCCTATGGTTTTGGTTCTAAATCTCCCTTACACATCAGAAACGCTCTTGTTTAGTTAAATTATAATGCTCGGCACGACACTTCCGGAGGACCCTGCTATACCACTCCTGGGCATATACCCAGAGGATTCCCCAGCATGCAATAAGGATACATGCTTCACTATGTTGATAGCAGCCCTATTTATAATAGCCAGAAGCTGGAAAGAACCCAGATGTCCCTCAACAGAGGAATGGATACAAAAAATGTGGTATATATACACAATGGAGTACTATTCAGCCATTAGAAACAATGAATTCATGAAATTCTTAGAGAAATGGATGGAGCTGGAGAACATCATACTAAGTGAGTTAACCCAGTCTCGAAAGAATACTCGGTATGCACTCACTGATAAGTGGATATTAGCCTAGAATCCTGGAACACCAAAGACACAATCCACATACCAAATGATGTCTGAGAAGAAGGAAGGAGTGGCCCCTGGATCTGGAAAGGCTCAATGCATCAGTGTAGGGGAATACCAGAACAGGGAAGTGGGAAGGGGTGAATGGGGGAACAGGGGGAGGGAAAAGGGGCTTATGGGATTTTCGTGGAGCGTAGAACCAGGAAAGGGGAAATCATTTGAAATGTAAATAAAGAATATATCAAATAGAAAATAAAATTAAAAATTAAAATTAAAAAATTATGTTCTCTTGTTATGTATAGAGTAAAATCTTCACATATAGAAAGGGGAAGAATGTGCTAAAAAGCCTTATATATGTCAAGATCTCACAAAGAAACCTGTAAATAGACCTTAATTTATTTACTTAAGTGGAGGCTTAGAGGATGTGTAGTTTATTCAAGGTAAAGTCACTGTTTAAACCATGTCTATATCTAAAGCAAGTGTTCCCCTTCTGTGGCCTACTCTAACCCTAGAAGCTAATTCAAGGTAAGTATTACACACCCAGGACTTAGTCTAAAACAGTCTGTAGGTTTGGAGGTTAATGGGCCCCAGATAGCACTTTTAAATAAAAGCATATGAAGTCAATTTTGACAACACTTTCTTTACTTATGTGTATAGGCTTTTACTCTAAACAATAGTTCACAAATCACAAGTTTAAAGCTTTAGTTCCAAGGAGCATTTGCTGACCAATAACTAATAGCTGATCAATAATTTTCCATGTTATGAACTGCAAGAATTTGAGGACCTTCCAGTTTCCAGAACTCATGGCTTTCCAAGGATCATCTTTTAGAGGCAGGCGTCAGGGAGTAACATGGATTTTGAAAAGCCAAATGCTTTCCTACCATACATTTTGAAAATTCAGTTCAGAGTTCTGTTGCTGCGGGCCTCTGGTCTTCTGCACCAGAAAGCATCACACACTCTGGCAAATTTGAATATGGTGGCCTGCAAGACACTTGCTTTATCTGCTCAATGAAGACCTGAGAGCTTTCTGGAACTAACTGTTAAGATGGAACCCTGGAGAAACTCCTGTCAGCACTGACATCTGGTGGCTGTGGAAAGGCCAGCATGCCAATGCCCTACTCAAAGCACAGCCCCGGGGAAAGGCCCCAACCCAGACTGCAGCAGAATTCTCTCTTTATGTCCCTGCTCCTCCAGACCACCTGGCTTCTCCATGCAGCTGGACTCCACAACATCACTTACAGTCATACGGGGGTCAGGATCATCTCCTCTCCTGTGTTCGAATTCTGAAAGACTCCCTGTGACATCACAATGAGAAAAAAAAGATCTATAGTATAATCCGTGTGTCTTATTTTGTTCACTCCCCAATAGCTCCTTCAATGTTAAGTTCTATATACCTTTCAACATTTGTAGAACACGTAGTAAGTGCTGAGCTCTTTGCATATATCTTCTTGTGTACACTTCACGGAGCCCATGAGATGGCTAGCCTGTCGTTACTCTCATCTATAGGTGAGAAAGCTGAGACTGACTTACTCTCAGTTGTAGAGTGAACAGATGCTGAACTTGGAGTCCCATCCAGGAAAAGTCTGGTGTTAAAAACCTTTGGCCTTAGCCAGTCTCTGTCCCGTAATTTCAGCCTCCCAGCTTCGATGAAGAACTCTAAGCAGTCTCTGTCCACAAAAATCCTTTTTCTCCTGGCAGTTGCTGACATCTGCTGTGACCAGGCCAAGCTAGCAAGAGAGGCCCACTTAGCCCTTACCTTAAGGAGTAATAAACAAAGAAGAGCCTTGTGCCAGGTTTCTCTTAGCGTAGTATCTGGCCAGTAGGTAAAGGCAAAGGCAATACTGGTGTTGGTAAGGTTCTAAATACTGTGGCACAGTGCTGACATGGGTCTCTGTCACCATTGATTTAAACCCTTCATTGGCTTCCCCCAGCTCCAGAATAAAGCCCACATTTCTATAGAATTGCATGGCCTTCATTCTGGACCCCTCCCTACTCATCTGTATCCCCAAACCTTGCCCTTGTCAGGGCTAAGGGGACAACAGGTTTCTTACTTCACCCCAGTGGTACTGGGCTCTCTGAATCCTAGGCTGACACACCTGTGTTTACATCACTGCCCGCTCCAACGAACACATCCCATTCCCAAACACTACCCACCCTCTACCTGATCATCCACTTCTGAGGGCAGCAGGTCCCTCAGAAAGTCTTTCCAGATTGTTCCTTTTTTTTTGTCTTGGCGTCCCAGCCTACTGCTAGTGTAGTAAAATGTCTCCTCCTCATTTCCAGCTGGTATTTTTCTTTGGGAGACAAAAAGTATTTTCATATTGTACTCCAATCTAAAGCATAAAATTTTGGATGATGATAGATAGATAAGTAGATAGATAAATAGGTAGATAATAGGTAGATAGATAGATAGATATGATAGATGATAGATAGATATGATAGAGATAGATGATAAATAGATATGATTGATAAATGATAGATATGATATAGATAGATGATAGATACAGATAGATGATTGACTGATTGATAAATAATAGATGATAGGATAGATAGATAGATAGATAGATAGATAGATAGATAGATAGATAGAAAAATAGATAGATAGATAGATAAATAGATAGATAGATAGATAGATAGATAGATAGATAGATAGATAGATAGACAGACAGATCAGTGAGTGAGACCAATGCCCTGTGTTAGCATCCGTTTCAATACTAAACCCTAAACCGGGAGTGGTGGCACACGCATGTAATCCCAGCACTTGGGAGGCTGAAGCAGGTGGATTTATGAGTTCCAGGCCAGCCTGGTCTACAGAGTGAGTTCCAGGACAGTCAGGGCTACACAGAGAAACCCTGTCTCGAAAAAACAAACAAACAAAAAAACAAAAAAACCATCAATACTAAGCCCTTCTTCCAGTGTTTCCCAGTTGGAATCTGGGATGAAGCAACTCATTAAGGAAACTGCCCTCTGGGAAGGGTCCTCTTCCCCAGGTCAAGAGGTGGCTCTGACTCTAACGGAGTACACTTTCCTTTGAGTCAGGCCTGTTCACAGTGTTGTTTGTTTTGAATGTCCCATCTCTAACTCTGTCTCTTCCTCAGCCATGCCTCGTCTATCAGTTCCTGGAGGCTCTCTTGGGTGCCGGTGGGCTTGGCTCACCCAACCGCAGCACTGTCATTACGAACCTGCCTGGCACAGGGATGGCGTGGGATTTTAAGAAGACGCTACACAGACAGATGTTGGTCTGCTTGCCAGAGCAGGGAAGACTTGCCCTCTTCTTCCTTACCAACATTATAAATACAGTAAAAAAAAAAAATCTTTTTCTAGATTGTCCATTCTCCACTGTGAACTTTATACACACAGGCTATAGATATGAGGTTTGAGTTGGGAGTCACTCGAGAGCTTGAAGTGGTGCGTGCACTGGGATCTGGAAGGCTTTAGGAATGTTCGGCATTGCGAATGCACAGTCAGGCTGGGAGAGTAGTATGATGGGTGCTCCGGGTGTCCTTTGCAAATGGAGAGTTTCCTTTCAATTAATACCAGTTTTTCAAACACCTGCAATACGTATACCATTAGGGCTGGAGAGATGGCTCAGCGGTTAAGAGCACTGACTGCTCTTCCAGAGGTCCTGAGTTCAAATCCCAGCAACCACATGGTGGCTCACCACCATCCGTAATGAGATCTGATGCCTTCTTCTGGTGTGTCTGAAGACAGCTGCAGTGTACTCACATACATAAAATAAATAAACCAAAAAAATATATAAGTATACTATTAAACTTTCCGGGTTGAAGGACAACCTTTACTTACACAAGGCTTTGTATCATCTTTATCTATACATAAACCACAAGAAAGGGTTAACTTTCATAGGAAAGACATAAAATTCTGTCTTCTTATATACTCGTAAGCACTGGTCGCTTTAATATAAAAAAGCGCCTCACTTAGAGCAATAAGCTTCTGGCAATCTACGTATAAGCAGAACATTACGTCGTAAACGTTGTAAACATGTTCACTTTTTCTCTACTTCACGTGCAAGATAATCGAGACGAGTAAAGTAGGCGGAAGGTGACGCTAAGTAATTCAGAAGCATTACTACCAAGTGGGGCTGCCAAGGTTTTTGTCTTTTTGACAAATTGAAGGAAGCCAGCAGAACAAATCTGGTTTCCGAAGAGCTCTCGCTTAGCGCCCTCTAAGTGGAGACACATTACTCCTAGAGAGAAAAATCAAAGTTCTCCAACCACCGGAGATAAAAGGACGAATTTGGCTTCCAGCAGTACATTTTTTTTGACAGCTACTACAGTTTCAGAAAAAGAAAATAAGAAAATTAAATTTGACAGAAATGAAGGGGAAGGAAAAGAGAAGAAAAAAAATTTTTTTCCCAGTTAGCATCTCAATGCCTTTGGAGAGAATTTAGGGCAATTCAATACCAGCCCACTTCAGCGTCTCTCTGCGTTCTCTCTTAGATGTGACTGTCATCTCAATGCAGCTGCCACCCTATGGGCAATCGGCAGTGCCTACATATTAGTCCTCAGACTGACTATATGATGACTCGCTCAAAACAACTTGAGAGCAGGCCGGAGTCATGGTTCACCTGGGAATGAATTGCACACCTCTCTATCAGACATCATCTGTATAAACTCAGCAGCATTCTTCTGAGGAATTTTCAAGAGGGTCTAATCTACAGGGGTGGCTTCAGATGGAGGGGGTAGGTCGTTCCCAGTTTGGATAACTGCACTGTCCAATAGGCAGTTGTTATTTAAACAGCCAATGTTATTTCAAAGACAATTAAAGTTGAATCTCTTTTATCCTTTTTCCCCCCTTAGGAGAGAGAGGAAGATCCCAAGCTAACCTGAACTCCCCGTGTAACTGAGCAAGGCTCAGTGGGGGCATCACAGGGGTGCTCTGCCATTCCTACCTTACCCCCTGGTAAGAAGACCCAAAACCTCCTGCAGGATAGGCAAGAACTTTACCCACTCAGCTATCTTCTGAAAGCTAATTCCTGATTTTAAACCAATCCCAACTCTACAAACTCAAGTTGACTCCTGAGTTTACAACACTGCGCCATGCAACCGCTCCGTACAGCATCGCTATGGAGGCAGAGCGCCTTATTTCTTGGGTTCTTCCAGAACTCGAGAATAAAGGAGAGCTGGGATTGGGCGGTGACGTGCTCCAAAAGAAACACAGCGAGGGAAGAGAAGTTGCAGCCGACAATCGAAAGCAGCCCGAAGGGAATTCGAAAGGAGAAATAATCGCTGATCACCTGCTCTGTGTACACGGAGCCAAACCTCGGAGGCATAAAGATGGGTAAATTCAGAACAGGAGGGAAGAAACAGAAACAGTCATTACAAAATCACGTTGATGCAAGTTACAGCGGGAGCCGTGGCGCATCAGGAGAGTGGCTATGGAAGAGCTCACGGCACTATTAATGGAAATCGGAGACGAGGACACTGAATGGCTGAAAGAAGAGGATCAGTGGGTAGGATGAACTCCAGGAGAGATATGGCAGAGATTGGAGGGAGCTGTGAGAACAAAGATGTCCAGAGCAGAGCCCAGCTCAGAACAGAGCCCAGCCCAGAGCAGGAGCCCAGCCCAGAGCAGAGCCCAGCCCAGAGCAGAGCCCAGCCCAGAGCAGAGCCCAGCCCAGAGCAGAGCCCAGCTCAGAGCAGAGCCCAGCCCACAGCAGAGCCCAGCCCAGAGCAGGAGCCCAGCCCAGAGCAGGAGCCCAGCCCAGAGCAGGAGCCCAGCCCAGAGCAGAGCCCAGCCCAGAGCAGGAGCCCAGCCCAGAGCAGAGCCCAGTACAGGCAAGGGCTCTTAGTTCCAACAAAACGACTGTCATGTTATGTTTTGCTTTCAATTAGTTCCCTAGCACTACTTTATTTCCTGAAGTTATGAAATGTGATAAATTTAGGAGTCAGGAGTAGGTCCTCCGTCCTGGCTCTTTTGTCCCACACCAACTGTATGACTTGCCTGGCTTCTCTAAGACTCCAGGCTAGTCCTTCAGCTACAGGATTCGGGGCTGTTAATAGCTGTTTTGGAGTCCTGGCAAGAGGACTGAGTGAGTGGATTTCAACTGTGCCTAGCAGCAAATAGACACTGCAGGTGCCTGCTCCTCCCTTTCCCAAAGGCACTGTGGCAGGATGCTCAGCTCAGAGCCCGTTCAGCTCCAGACTGCTGGCAAGGCGAGGATGCAGATGCTGGATTCTCTGGTGACAGAGGAGTGTGGATGCATCGCGGCTCAGGCTGAGCAAAACAGCGACGCAGCTGGCGTGAGAACCGCAGTCGTCTGGTAGGCCTCCATCCACACTTCTCAGGCTGAGGATAAACATTTGCCAGTTGATTTTTTTTACAGTAACAGTTTGGAAACGGTAGGAAGAAACCACGTGGGACCTTTGCGTGGAGAAGGAACGGGGGACGGTTTCTACGTGTGCTCACTGGTCAGCGTTGCGTAAACTGCATCCATGGGAGGATGCTTGACACCTCGACAATTCAGTCACATGTACGTTAGGTTTGCGGAGGTATCTCTTTAAATAACACATCATCTTTTTTAGCACATTATGCTGCCTTTTCATCCATCTCAGTTCCCAAGCCAATGTCTAACTGTCTCGAAAGCAAGAAATACTCACAGGGTATTAAGAACGGTCTTATGCTAGTTGTAAAATGAAGAAAGAAATTGTTTCCTGTGTGCCTGGCATCTAAAATCTACCAGGAAAAGTGGTCAGAGCGGGTAAGACCAGCGAGTCCATTACAGGGTGGCATTTGGCATCAGATCCTGACATTACATTCAGTGTGGCTGTGGGAGTCTGGCCCTGCTTCCATCGGCCTCAAGAAACTCTGCATCCTGGGGCTGGGGAGAAAGCTTAGTCAGTAACGAGCTTGCCTTGCAAGCATAGAATCTGAGTGTGGTCCCCCGAACTCCCGTAAAACACTGGGCACAAAGGCGCATGCGCACACCGCTAGTGTTGGGAGGCAGAGGCAGACAGTCCCTAGGGTTCACCGGCCTGCCGCCGTAGGTAAATCAATGAGTTTCCAGGACAGAGAGAAAAAACAAATCCCATCCCCCGATGACCTTTTGCCTTCACTGGCATGTACACCCATACACATGAGAGAACGCCCACATGGATACACGCATTCACATACACACACACATACACATAATACTGCATCCCGGAAACATGCTAGAAAAAATCCCTTAAGGTTCTGCAACCATTACCTGTTCTGAGGTATCCCAAAGGGATGCAGTAAATAATGTGCCTTATATTTTTTCAGCAGTATGTTAATTATATATAAATATATATATATATATAAATATATATGTGTGTGTGTATATATATATATATATATTGAACCAAATGTTAGGAAAACATGCAAAGTCGACTCCAGAAGTATCTTCACTGGTTTACTTTATTATTCACCCTACACAGGAAACATTAACTATTTCCTGTTTTCTCCGAGGTGATCATGCGCCTCTGCTTCAAGGTATCTAAATGATTCTTGGGGCTGCTAGAGCAAATTATCACAGACTTAGTGCCGAAAGACAACAGAAATTTATTCTCTCCCTGAACCAAAGAGCAGAAGCCAAAACTCAGTATCACCGGATGACAATCGAGGTAGCAGCAAGGCCGTGGTCCTTCCAAAGACCCTACTGGAAAATCTGTGCTTCCAACTTCGGGCGTCTGGTGGTTGGAGTGTTCCTTGGCTTGTGGTCATGTCATTTCAGTATCTGCTTTTGTGGTCTTTCTGTCTTCACTTTTGTGTGGATCAAATCTCATTTTTCCCCTCTTACAAAAATTACATTGTTGACTCTACTGGGTAAGGGGTGGGCAGTACCTCCATCTCAAGAGCTGCGAAGATGCTTTTCCAACTAGGGATGGTAATTCCCAGAAACAAGGTACAACTGGATCTTCTGGAGATTGGATTGGCTGATTAGAATGTCAGTGACTGAGAGATTGGAATGTTGCATGTCTAGAGCATAATTATAATTTATCACGGGCTATCGTTAGCCCCCTAAGTAGCTTTTCCTGACCATCTATGTATCAAGCCCAATACCCGTGACACAAGTCTTTTTTTTTTAAGATTTTATTTATTTATTTATTATATGTGAGTACACTGTAGCTCTCTTCAGACACCCCAGAAGAGGGCATCAGATCTCCTTACGGATGGTTGTGAGCCACCATGTGGTTGCTGAGATTTGAACTCAGGACCTTCAAAAGAGCAGTCAGTGCTCTTAACCGCTGAGCCATCTCTCCAGCCCCCGTGACACAAGTCTTTTGCACTATATTAATTTAATGAATTCATAGTTTCTACCTACTGGAAGACCAAGAGACATGGGATAGCATCTGAGACCCTTAGCTGAAATTTCTCTGCCTTACTATAATAACTGCCAATATACCTGAACATATATTTGAAAAGCGCCTTGATTTATAAAAACTTCATGAAAGTGCTTCCATGTTGGAGACCTGAGTTAGGGGTAACCTAAATCTGCAGTGGTAACTTGTAGTTGGCTCCAGAATAAACTATATGAGAGCCCTCTAAGGGCTGGGTGGAGTTGTGGTTTTGCATCAACACAACAAATGACATTTATAGGTCCCAAGGTTTAAAACTTGGTGTCTTTGAGGACTGTAATTCAGCCTACTAGAGTAAGTATCAAAAAAATACTGAAGCTTTTCATCTTACAATTAATCATACACACAAAAACAAATTACTCACAATCTCAATGACCAAAGTGCTGACCACACCTTATTTATGTTAAGAAAACCAAGAAGCGACTTTCCTGTTAATTTTCTGTTCTCTACTAACCCTCTTCTTCCAATAACCAGCCCCCCTTCCTCCAAGAGACTTAATCTGATTTCCTTTAAGGTCATCTTAGAGATGTGGGATGATTTCAGCTCATCAGTTAAGTCCTGTACCTCCAGATGCTGCCTTTCATTGTCCCATGGGTGAGGGTCACTTAAGTCCCAGTCTCCCAGCCCCTCCTGTCCTGTTGCACTGGGGATTCCAGCCCCTATGGCAGAGCAACTGACGAAATCTCCTTCGCAGATGATGTAAGGCTGGACTCTCGGGGCCATGCCTGAGCAAGTTGGCTCTGTACTCCTGTGTGACAACTGGGTCCGATTGCCTGAGGAACGTTCACCAGTCCCCAGAGCCCTGGCTTTGCAAGCAGTCTGCACAAGTTTTACCCATGAAAGCAGAATGCTGGAGAATCCTAGGTACAAGGCAAAGTAATGCACAGTCCAGGGAGGAGAAAAAGACCAAACCCCCTTTGTTGGCTGCATCCTCTCCAGAACCGGTTGTCTTATCTGAAGGGGCTCCCCTCGGGGGAAATTCAGAGTAAAGCCATGGTAGTTTTGCTCTCTCAAGTGACCAGGCATTGAAAATGATGACTAATACCAAACCTACCAGGAGAAGTTGAGTTCACAGCTCAGCACCTGACTGCCTCTCACTTTTACTCACCAGTATCTGTTTTACTGCAGAGAGGGAATCAGCTACATTTCAATGTGAAACAACCAACCACTTCCAGAACTTTCATTGGCCACCAGTAATCGTCACTCAAGGAAAGACTTTTTAAAATAATAACGAAACATAACCCCAACTCCCAACGGTCCACCTGCCACTTTTAATTTTCCCAGTGGCCAACATCGTATTTACCAATATATTTTAAGCCAAGCACGAAAATATTAAGAACGTCCATAGTTCTATTATTTGCAGCCCTGACAAAAGACATAACGGAGCAATTCAATCCCATGTCAGACGGGGCTTAGTACACAAATGAGGCCATTCTCCACGAAGACTGAACTGAAGAATGAGGTAGCTGATGGAGCTAGGGGGTCCACTTAGCACCTGGCAAGAGGTACTGGCATGATTAATGGCAGCTGCCACTGTTATTAGCACAGCAGCAGGGCCCACCTGGAAACTCTATGCAGAATTAGGAAAGGGAGAAGTGAGGAGGAGAAATGCACAGTGGGAGGAGGGGAAGAAGAGGAGTCTGAGTCTGGTAAGAGATACCAACAGAAGGGTCTTCCAAGTTCCTCAGTATAAATCCACCCAGGAGGCACCGCCCAGAATGAGCACTCGATGCCACCGATCGAGTGGCATTTAAAAATGTCATACTTTTCCTTCATATCAGAAAACATAATCTAAAACTGGAAATGCGATTAGCCCTGTTTATTTTCTTCTCTTAATAAAAATGAAAGTCCCAGGTGGTGATTTTTTTTTCCCATCTACCCACCCCTGAGATTCAATCCTGGTACTGTGGTTTCATGGGTCATTTACCTATCTGTAATATTTGGAAAGTGTAGTTTATCAGGTAAAGTGTCTCCCTTCTCACGAGGCAACCAAGAACCCCTTGATCTCCATAGGGAAGTGGGACGACGTTTAGGCCAGCCCTCCACCCCTCCAGGCTGTTGGTGTGCTGGAGTGAGTTAAAAAGCTGATTCCAATTTTTCTCCGGGGGTGGGGCTGGGCATTAACCATTGATGCTCTAACACTCAGCATACCAACTGTGGGTCCACAGAGGATTTAAAGAGTTTCTCAACATCAATACACACACTGATAGCGTGTAAGCTGGGATAAAGACCAGCAACATATAAAAATAGAAAATCAAATAGAAAATCCCTGGTTGTCACAGGTGCTACAGCTATGCTTCAATTCCACCGGAGAAAGAGGTTTCCAGGCAACCAAAGTGTATCACAGGAACTGGACCCAAGAGGCTCACCTCAGACCGGACAGCAAGGGACATCAAGAGTCTCCAGCATTGCCAGGAAGATAGCAAGTATGTGCACACAAGCGGACAGCCAGTGTGGGGGCGGAGCTTGCTCCTGACCTTGCAGACTAACCTACCCTTCTTCCTCTTTAATGTGGCTCAGGACACATACCGAGGACTAACCTGCCAATAGAGATGCTGGTGAGGGGTGGGTCCAGATGCTTTTGACATCAGGTGGGCAAAAGAACAGAAAGAACATCTGTAGGCTACCTGTGGACAAAGCCAGGGATTTCCTGGAGAAACTCTTAGCTCCTAACATGTCAGCCATGAAGTGCTAGGGTCCCGGCGTCCTGAGTCAGGGGTCGTAACTCTCACACTCTTGACACAGAAAATGCCCAAAGCATGGGTTACCAATCAGGCAGCAAAACAAAAACAAAAAGTCTCAGAAGTGCCCTCGTGAGGAATAGCTTCCCCATGAACCTGCCTGGGTGGATTACTGTGCAACAACCCCCAGAGGGGTGAGGTGAGCGAGCCTGCAGCAGATGGCGAGACTCTAGCCTAGCCGTGGAGTGAGGCACTTGCACGGGCAGCTGCCAAGAGGAATGCTTTTCATTTTAAAATGTTTAAGCCAGATGTGGTGGTACAATGCTGTCATCCTGGTCCTGGAGGCTGGGGCAGAGGGTAGAGAGTTCAGGGCCAGTCTAAGATCTTGTCTGGGGTAGGGCTTTTACTACTGAGTGGCTCTTTAAAAAAAAGAATAGAAAAGAAAAGAAAAGCAACTAGTTTCAAGGATCCTGTTTGGGGGAGGGCTCCCTGACGGCTAACAAGAGCACACAGGTGGACCCACTGGAAGGTTTATGTGTTACCATTCTCCTTGTCTCCAGGAAATTAAGAGCTGTTTCTAAACATCGAAACACTGTGATACAAGTTTGTACATAGTTCAAAGTGGCAATAGAAAACAATCCCAAGAGATTATCTCATTTCACAGCAGCCTGTTCCAGCCAACTCTGCTTCTGATATTCAGTGTACAGAGAACCCACACCATCTGAACTAACAGTGCAACCATTTTAAAAAAAGCTATGGACTCTCCACTCATCTCTTCTGAAACACTAAGTATGAAGGAAGGTGTCTGTTCCTCATGCCCGTGTGCCTTATTTCCTCAGAGTCCGTAAAACAACGTCACATCCTAGTCCATAGAGTCTGAAAATATACTAGATTATGTGGCAAAGGGGAATTCTTGGCCTGTCTGGACCAACTAAACCAAATTCTCAGACTGTGCAGTTCAGGGTTGTCGGAGGATTCCAAGGCACCTTCTTCAAAGTCCAAGTTTAAGGATCACATAGTTACATTGTGTCCATGAGGGTAGTCTTCCCCCATTCAAAGTCTAGGTTAACAGCTCCATTCTACCTTCAGCCTTAATTCCTCTGTGTCATATAACACGATAGAGCAAATTCCATAGTCACTGCTCTAGTGCTGTGAAGCAATACCGTGACCAAGGCAACTCTTATAAGAGAAAGCATTTAGTTGGGGCTGGCTTAGGTCCATTATCATCATTGCAGGGAGCATGGCAGGATGCATGGTGCATCGGGAGGAAACCTCAAAGCCCACCCCCCAGCGACATACTTCCTCCAACAAGGAGGCCACACCTCCTAATCCTTCTAAACCATTCCCTGGTGACTAAACATTCAAATACACGAGCTAATGGGGGCCATTCTCAGTCAAACTCCCACAGACTTCTGTAAACTTTAAGTGATAAACCATTACATTTAGGATTATATATATACATACATATAAGTATATGTATATTTTTTTTCTAGATCATGGACTATGTAGAGCAGTGGTGGTGCATGCCTTTAATCTCAGCACTCAGGAGGCAGATGCAGGCAGTTTTTTGAGTTCAAGGCCAGCCTGGTCTACAAAGTGAGTTTCAGGCTAGCCAGGACTACACAGAGAAAGCCTGTCTTAAAAACAAACAAGCAAACAAATAAATAAATAAGTTTACATCAGACACCAAGAGCACATGAAACTTCTTTCTCTCAGTCTTGTTATCAACACAGGGAGTAGTATCTGCTATTCTATATCAGACCTTAAGTTTTCTTCACTAGTGATATCTTTTTACCCAAGAAATTCTTACATGACCCCAGGCATATCCTCCTGTAAAGTAATGTCTACAAACAATAAATCATAGAGAAATTTATTTTTAAAACAATTCTTTATATAAATATAATTTATTAAAAATCAAGGTAAATTTTTACCTGGTAAGATGGGCATGGTTTTTTGTTTGTTTGTTTGTTTGTTTTTACCATTTGTTTACTCTTTTGTTTTTTCATTTTGTTTCGTTTTGGTTTTGACTTTTGCTTTTGTTTTTGTTTTTGTTTTTGTTTTCCGAGACAGGGTTTCCCTGTATAGCCTGGTTGTCCTGTAACTCACTCTGTAGACCAGGCTGGCCTCAAACTCAGAAATCTGCCTGCCTCTGCCACCACCACTGCCCAGCATGATTTATTTTTTATAGACAGCCTGGTTTAATATTTTTTGAAGTATGTAGAACACCTTCAGCTCTTGTTAGAGTTGATTGATATTTTCATTTCATAACTCTCTGCCACAGCTCTGGACCTGTGGTGGGACCTCAGAGAGAACAAAGCTAATAAATGAGGTTTACTAAAATCTCATGCGATAACCAACTTTATTTAGAGCATCAGACAATTTATACTCTGAAGGTTAAGAAGAATAACATGAGCCGGGCATGGTGACTCACGTCTGTAATCCCAGCACTTGGGAGGCAGAGGCAGGTGGATTTCTGAGTTCAAGGCCAGCCTGGTCTACAGAGTGAGTTCCAGGACAGCCAGGACTACACAGAGAAACCCTGTCTTGAAAAACCAAAAAAATAAAAAAAAAAAAGGATGACATTTAAAAAAAAAAAAAAAGAAGAAGAAGAAGAAGAACATGAATAAAGAATACAATCACAAGGACAAGTTGCATATAGGAACATATAAAGGGTAGTTTAAACACTTAACTGGCAACATCAGCAAGGAGTGATGAATAATTCGAAGCAAACTCACTCCAATCTGATACCTATGGAGGGAGAACAAAAACACATTCTAAGAGCAATTTCGTGTTTTGAAGAGACTGAGATCACAGATTCTTGTCTGTTTCCTTGGAGCTTTGCACAAGTATTCAGACTTTTCCACACTTAGAGCCTTTCTTGGACCATGTTCCGACCATAGCAATCACATGCTTTACACAAACAGAGTATAAAATGGCGGATGCCTGTTTAGGACTATTTCAAAAATTGTTGAAAAAAATCTGTCCTATTCCCAAGCCAGACATCATTTGATGACTTGTTATGGGATGCAAGCCCTCAACACAAACAACAAGTTTTAAAGTCAAACACTGTCACACAAGACACCTAAAGACACAAAGTAGATGTGTCTTTGCCTGGTTTTCTGATCTAACCATGATGGCTGTCTAAGGACAAAAAAACTTTGGTCTGGAGAGCTGGCTCAGCAGGTAAGAACACCGACTGCTCTTCCAAAGGTCATGAGTTCAAATCCCAGCAACTACATGGTGGCTCACAACCATCTGTAAAGAGATCTGATGGTCTCTTCTGGTGTCTGAAGACAGCTACACTTACATATAATAAATAAATAAACAAATCTTTTTTAAAAAAAGAAAACTTTGTTGTTACATACAGTTAAAAACACTGCAGACCCACTGATTTTCAGTAGTGTCAACTACCTCTGCTCCTCTCTCACACACAGGACTTCACTTAGTCACTGCCCCTGAGAATGGACTTCTCACCCTTCTGTTCACAATGCTTTGATGATAGGGCCACCTTGGTGGGTTACTGGTTCATGTGTGGCATGTATGTATAAATAACTCTTCTAAATGTATGGAATTCCCCCATATATCACAATTTCCTTCCAAGTACACACCACCGTTTGGTTCTGTGTCCGATCAATAAGGCAGGCTTGAGTCACAATCATTTCTTGAGTTGTACCAACTAAGAAAATGAATTCAGAGTCTTTCAGAAATGGCCTTATACCAGTGAATCAAGCCCAATGAAAAATTTTGCTTCTTTCTCTGTATCTTACAGTCTTATTGTCCAGTCTTCTGGAGGCAGGGTTGGTGACATAAATGAGCACAATCTTGTGGTTCCTTGTGTGCACGAGCCTGTCCTTATGGGGCCTGTTAGAGTTTCACTCTGTTACAAGTCTAGAATGATAAAAGTCTCCAAGCAAATGATTGATTAGACTTATCAGTGACTAGAAGATACTTCTGTCAAGAGAGAGAGTTGATGGAATTTGATTTTCATAAATCCCACCCAAAGGACCCCATTGCAGCTCTGAGTCCTGTTCTTTCCCATCCAAAACCTAAACATTTATATGAGATACTAGAGATACTGTGGCCCCATTCCATCTATCCACAGACCACTAGATACTTCATTCCAAGTGGCCAGTGGATGCTAACTATTAGCTATGCCATGGCCTGCCAGGCAATCCCAACATTTCACACATTAACACTAACCTAATCAATGCTTCTTTCATACCTAACATGCCAGAACAAAGGAATCTGGAGTTCTAATTTCTTTAGTCTGTTGTCCCCAGCCTTCTGAGTATCAACAGAAGTTAATTGTAGCTCTACTGAAGAGCACATAGGCCATTCTAGCAAGATTGAGAATTGAGAAGTTTACTACAGGACCTTTAAAAAGCTCATCTAACCATTGGAAAGAGCCAAGGAAATAAATGGGCTAAGGTTGAGATTTCAGAAGGAGTTCCTACAGCTTCGTGGTAAAGTGGGTCACCAAGGGAGCTCTTAATTCTCCCAAGATTAGGAATCTGCCTCCTCTTAAACCACAGTCTCACTGTCAAAATCAGGAAGTCACACAGAGTGGGAACTCTCCTGGACAGAAAGTTGGCTTCACACCAGGCCAGAAATGGGTTTATTCTCACCTGCTAAAGGAGATCTCTATAGCCTGCCTCTTGACATCCAGAATGCAATGTCTCTACGACTGGTTTGTTTGCTTGTTTGTTTTGTTGCAAAAGAATAATAGAAACATCGAAAAAGTGTGGCCCCTACTCCAGGCTGTCCTTCCAGCTTTGCACCCATACAACATCTCGGTCCAACCCAGAACCCCGAGGGAAGGGAATCTGGGAGCTGGGATGTGAACACTCCACGCTCTTTGGTACAGAAAAGCATGTTAGAAGGCAAGTAAGGTACACACTTGGAGCAGATCTACTAAACTGGTCACTGATCCCAAATACTGTCATCTTACCTCAAGCATTGACAACGAGCCTGTGTAAGGTAACTCTGCGAAGCCTGCTTCACGCTCCCCACCTATCTACTCTGATCCTTTGACAGTTGTGGGTCAGGGCAAGTTATTGATTTGTTTCTGTTTGCTTGATGTCATTGAGAAATGACTCCTTTACCCTGCTGGAGCACAGAACATTGTCTGTTTATCTTGATGAGATCCCCAAGGTGCTTCTCAACCAGCCAGGTCCCTGTAAGTGATAGTTGGGAGCATTATCGTTTGAAATGCATTGTACAGTTTACTCATTTCTGAAAACTAATACAGGGGACCAAAACACTCCCTTTTTCCCATTCACTTCCAAAAACAGAGAGTTTACTGTCTTGAAGAAATACACTTTCATGGCCTCTTGCCTTGAACTCAATAATGTACCATACAGAAGAGTCCCTGTGGGGATGACCAGTCTATCTTTTTCAAGATATCCTCTTTCTTGTCTTGCATTCAGTTGTCTTGAAACTCCCAAGGTCTCTAGAGTAATCACTCTGCCTGAAACAGAAGATCTTTGTGTCTCTCAAAGGAACAACTAGCCCAGAGAACAACAGCCCCTCCTTCAAAGTCAGCTCTCAGCACCAAGACCTATTTGGATATATAAATATTCATTTACGCAGGGCATGGAGTATTTATTGGGCAGAGGCTAGCCATCGCATGCCCTACCTGTCGATTTTGACTTTGGAAGATCAGGTCATTGTATTCGTGCCTCCGCCTCCAGTAGAGACTCTGTCAAATCATCCCTAATCTTGAGAAAGTGATTGTAACTTGCAGATGACATGAGACACTAAATAGCCATTTTCTTTTTAAATTAGTCCCCTCCCTGCTCCCATTCCCTATCGAGACACTGATTGAAAGGGAAAGGCAGATAAAAGGGGTGAAAGAGATCAGTTTCAGGAGCAAGATCCTGCCAAGGTCCACATCGACTCAGAAAAATATTTACTCTAAAAGTTAATTGAAGAGGCAGCTTCAGTCCAGTAATGTAGCATGTATTGACAAGAGCAGACCAGTCTCCTCTCTCTCTCTCTCTCTCTCTCTCTCTCTCTCTCTCTCCATCCTCTCTCTCTCCTCTCTCTCTCTCCTTCCCTCCCCCTTCTCTCCCTCTCCAAAGAAGGAAAGGAAATGGAGATAATTATTCCAGTAATTCAATAGTTCCCTCTCCACCTGAATTATTAGAATAATTGCCTCTCACTGGTGGAGACTGGATTACAGGTTTAGTAGCTGTTCTGGGCTCGGATCCTAAGAACAGTCATCGCAGTACAGTTATCTTCTCTTTCAGCATTCCTTCTGTGAGCCCCACGCTGCTCCACAGTATATGTATACCCCCCCCCTTTCTTATGTCTTTAAATGCACTCTGATCCCAGCTTTCCTGTCTAATCCTAAGTCCTCTACTTGTCTATCAAACAGGGGCAGGTCCCAGCTGGTACTGGCTGGTACGACTCCAAAAGAAGGTATTTAATGTGTGTGTGTGTGGGGAGGGGGTGACAGAACCATTGATAATTATATACCATTCCTACTGCTTTATACGAAGGAGCAAGAGAACACATACAATGCTCACGTGCACATGCACACACATACACACACACACACACACACACACACACAGAGCAGGGATTTCTTCCTGGAATTCTGCCTAGCTTGCTGCTTATGGTGCCTTTCAACTCCCTCCGCCTCCAAAACACACTCCAGTGCAGGATTTCTGAACATTCTTGTTTTTCTGACCTAATTTCTGTCTTGTAGTCTCCCTTTTAATCTCTCTCTCTCTCTCTCTCTCTCTCTCTCTCTCACACACACACACACACACACACACACACACACACACACACACTGTATTTCTAGCATGACCCAGTACTCATAAATAACAGCAATTTAACTCTAAGGCTCCTTAACTATGTGACTTCCAGTCACAGAGTCACCTATAAACTGTTGGGCAAGTTCTATGCCCCCACCATAAATTAATCTGTAAAATGAGAATAGTAAAACATTTACCACAAAGCGCTGTTTTGAAGGGTTAAATCTTAATGCAGTGCTTAGAAAAGGTTGTCTGAAGCAAGGTGCTTTCCAGTCCACATCAGCTCTCGCTACTATGGACACGCCTCTGGGTACTATATCACATTATTAAATCCTGATTCTACGTGCCAGCCGTGTCTACAGTGCCAGTGTGGGTCACTCTGCAGCTCTACCACAAAATCCTGAGGAAACGACTTGGAAGGAAAGATTTGACTTAGAGGTTCAGAGTCTTTTCAGTCCATGATCAACCAGTCTACGCCATTGCTTTTAAGGGCATAGCAAGGCAGAAACATCATGGCCCCAAGGAAGACTGACTGCTTCGGTGGTTCAGAGCACTGACTGCACTTCCAGAGGTCCTGAGTTTAATTCCCAGCAACCACACGGTGACCCAAAACCATCTGTAATGGGGTCCGATGCCCTCTTCTGGTGTGTGTCTGAAGACAGCTACAGTGTACTTGTATAAATAAATTCTCTCTCTCTCTCTTTTTTAAAGGAAGACTGCTCATCTCATGGCAAATAAGAAGCAGAAAGATGCAGAGAAAGGAAGAGGGCAGGGATAAGGAAAGAGGGAGGGGATAAGGAAAGAGGGTGGGGATAAGGAAAGAGGGCGGGGATAAGGAAAAAGGGCGGGGATAAGGAAAGAGGGCAGGGATAAGATACACTCTTGAAAGGCTCCCCTCGATGAGCTGCTTCCTCCAACCAGGCCTCCTAATAATCCATTCAGCTAGGAAATCATAAAGGACTAATCCAGTGGTGAGGTAAGGCCTTCATGAGCCAATTACCTTTCAAAAGCCCACCGGCCTACAACCGAGCCTTAGGGTTCATCCTTAGATTCAAACCACAACAGGTCTCTTCAGAAGAAGAGAGATTCTTTATTAAGATATCAAAGCTGAGCTGGGAAGGTGGTTCAGTGGGTGGATTACTCAAGCAAGCCTGGGGAGCTGAATTTGGATCCCTAGATTCTGCATGAAAAACTGGGTGCAGCAGCTCGCATCAGTTACCCTAGCATTCCTACGGTTAGGACTGTGGAGACAGGAAAGTCCCCAGGGCTCTGGTGCCAGCTAGCCTGGTGTATGCAGCAGGGAACAAGAAACTCTTTCCTCAAACAAGGGATAAGGCAAAAGCCAAGACCCAAGGCTATCTTCTGACATACAATGCACGCCATAGCACATGCTGCCCTCTACACTTGTGCACTCGTGTGCACACACACATACACACACACACACACACACACACACACATCGGAGAGGAGGTTTTTGCTGATTTTTTTATAGCCATTAATTGTAATTTGACTCAGCCTAGAGTCATCTAAGAGTGGGCGCTTCAATCAAGAAATTGAATAGATCAGAATGGCCTGTAGGAATGACTGGGGGGGGGGCGGGCACAGTCTTGATGACTGTTATAGAAGGCCCCAGTCCACTCTTAACACTACCATCCCTGGGCAGGCAATTCTGGGTCGTGTAAGAAAGTTGGCCTACTGTGTGCATACTGGGTATGCACCTTTGCGTGAGCCCCATAGTGAGCCAGCAAGCTACAGTCTCCTGTGGCTCCTGCTTGCAAGTTCCTATCCCGAGTCCCCTCAATGATAGACTATGACCCGGAAACATAAGCCAATAGACCCTTCCCTTTGAAAATTGATTTTTGGTCATCAGATTTGTCACACTAAAGAAGGAAACAAGAACGTTGATTGAACCAGAGATGAACGACCTAGACAAAGGCGGCTGTTTACACGGCACATGAATGTCATCAAGGGAATCATGTGCTTGGATGCTTTGCAATTAGAGAGAGCAGACAAGGCCTGCTTAGAAGGACAGGTCACGAATGGGGCTGAGGGGTTCTGGTTGGCAGAGAACCACAGCTATCCGGGGAGCTGAGAAACCGACATGATGACAGAGATGCTCAGATGCATTACCTCGTTTGTTTCCTCTGGAATACTTTTCTCTTCAAACCAATCTCCTAAGTCAGTGGTTCCCAATTTCCCTAACATTGAAACCCTTTAAGACAGTTCCTCATGTCATGGTGACCACACACCCCCAATCATAAAATTACTGCCATTGCTACTTCATAGCTGCAATTTTACTGCTGTTATGAACCGTGTTATGAATTTCAGAGCTAGAGGATGGCCAAAGGGGGGTCGCGACCCACAGGTTGAGAACCACTGTCCTGGGCGGTGCTTTACAAACTCAAGCAACGACAGGAATCTGAGATGCATATCTGTCGAAGTATAGGGTTACCTCTTTAGAGATTCTGACTCCGTTCAACGGGGTTACCCCTCATTCACTGCAACGCCCCCCCCCTCCCAGGAGGCGTATTGACTACAATGTGGCTGCTTCTTGATAGCTGTCTAATGTACAAGCTGCTTACCTAAAAATGGCGACCAGAAAAAGTCGCATGTAGGTGGCTCCAGATCCGTACTGAAGATAAGCTGGATCGCTCGCTCCCTGAGGGTGGGATGCAGTCTGCAGTCTCCCACTGAGCCACTGCACATCCGACTCATCGCTTGCAACAGGATGCACAGCTGGCAATGGCTGCCGTGGAGATGGGGAAAGTTAGGTGGAGAAAAGCCCAGAACCTCCGTGCTTCATTATATATAATAAAAGGCTGGGTGCTTTTTTTTTTTTTTTTCAAAATATATGTCCCTTTTGAGTGCTACGGGCTGTGAAGCAATCCAAACGCAACGAAATACAAAGAGCGCGAGAATGACTTGCTGCTGAAAACAGTTAAGGCACCCCAAGGCCCTGGCCCCGTGATCTCAGCTCCCCGACTCTCATTAAAACTGCTCCTCTCCAAGCCCCATTAATTGGGAGGTCTCGACGTAGTTAGGGTGTCGTGGAAGACTCCACGGGCCTCTGAACACAATGCTTGTAGAGAGAGGATTTATCATCCTCCAGGCAAGCTAGATTCAACAAGTTTTTGCCGAGCACAATTAAGTACAAATGGGACATAAAGGACCTAGAAGAGACCATCGGAAGCCGCCAAAGGGACTGGTAACTTCCGTGTGGGAAGGACAGGGAAGAGAGGGCGGCATCGAGCGCTAGCTATGCTGTTGAGACTGCTTGTGCAATCCGGGCTCAGAAGTCCACACGGAAGCCCTTGAGGAATAATAGCCCAGGGCCGCTTTTTGCAGACGATTCGGACGGAGAGACGTGTGTCCCTGTTTTGGCCGACTTGAGTCTTGTATTTGACTTGGCTTCTGTTCTCTTCAAAAATCTCTGAAGCTGAGATGTCGATCCATATTCCCCCAGAGAGCATTTCGTTGCCAGAGAAGATTGCATCATAAGGGCTTCGCGGTAATGGCAGGGTGTAATCCATTGATGGGTTTTTAATAGACTGTTCGGAGGTGATAGAGCTATGGGAGGTGGAGCCTGATTGAACTCTTGGAGCCGATGTACCCCGCCCCTGCCTCTTTCTGTTACTTCTCCGCTGTGTCCTGTGAGCTACTTCCTACCACAGCACATTGAAAACATGAGCCCAAATAAATTTCCTCCCTGAAGTTGCTTCTGTCCATTATTTGGTCACAGCGCCAATTAAATCAGCACGTTCATGTACCCGGTGTTCTCTCTTATGAACAGTTTAACTCAAATCTTTTTGCTTTGTTTTGCTTTGCTTTGCTTTTGAGTTTTAACCTAGAATTCAGCCATCTGCAGCATTTAGTTACCAGGCTAACCTCTCTGAGTGAAGAGATATAATTGGCCCCTCAAAAAGGAGTAAAAACCCAGATAACTACGAAGAGGGCATCCAGTGTACCCCTGTGTGCTACACCATGACACTTAGAAGTCAGCTCCACTTTGGCTCTGAAAAACACGTGGTAAGTCCACGTGCAAGTAATCAACCCAGAATGTGAGTCAGGTTCCAGTATCCCCAGTCCTATGTCGTACACAAGAAGTATTGCTCACCTGCCTAGAAGCTCTGAGAGGCACAATTCCATCTTCCTCTAAGTGCCTACCATAGGTAAACTATTGTAAGCTGCATACTTTATGTTATTCCATCCAGGGAGTGGGCTGCATGTGTACCTTTGAGACTCCAGTGACCCCCCCTCAAAGAAATACTAATGATCTACGCTCATCTTTTAAAGTCACTGTACTGGCTGGTTTTATATCAACTTGACACACACTAAATTCATCAGAGAGGAGGGAGGGAGCCTCAGTTGAGAAAATGCCTCCATAAGACCCTGCTGAAAGGCATTTTCTTAATTAGTGATCGATGGGGAAAGGCCCAGCCCATTGTGGGTAGGTCCACCCCTGGGGTGGTGGTCCTGGGAGCTGTAAGAAAGCAGGCTGGGTAAGCCACATAGAGCAAGCCAGTGAGCAGCACGCCTCCATGGCCTCTGCATCAGCTCCTGCCCTAGGCCCCTGCCCTGCTTGAGTTCCTGTCCTGACTTCTCTTATAGATGAACGGTGATATGGAAGTATAAATCAAATAAACTCTTTTCCTCCCGTGTCTGCTTTTGAGGGCACGGTGTGTCATTGCAGCAATAGAAACCCTAAGACAGCCACACAAGAGCGTAATGCTAGGTCTGGGGGCATCTGCTTGGAATCTCAGATCTGGAGAAGTGGAGACAGGAGGATCCTCCGTGCTCTCTGGCTAGCCAGTCTCACTTAATTGGTGAGGTCTAGGACAATGAGAGACAAAGATGTGCTCCTTGGGATGGGACTCAAGGTTGTTCACTGCCCCTGTACACTGCGCGCATGAGCACGCGCAACTCAAGAGTGCGCATGCTCCTGACATCATCTTCCGCTCAGCACTTCGGGCTGTCGCTCTGTATCTTGTCTAGGTCCCTGCTCCTCTACGTCACCGTCCTCTGTGCTTCTGGTTTTCTATTTATCTACTAATTGGATGACTCTAGAGGCTTCTTACTGATTTAAAAGGCGATGCAGAAAGAGTGATTGGAGCGTAAGCCCCTGGAAGCTTAGGTCTGCTTTCTCGCACTGCTTCCTATGTTCTCTGTGACCAAATTACATCTCAATATCTACTCTCGCCTTGTGTCTCCAATCATGGTAAAGAAAGAGCCAGAAGCATCAAATCCTCAGAGGGAAGACACGCCAGTCTCGCCGATTCATTTGTGTTTATCGAGGCAGGCAGCATTCCTTCCATACAAGAAAAAGTAGCTACTTTAGTCTCTGATAAAAAAGTAAAGTTCTAACTGTGAAGGCGCCGCGGAGTTAGGAGTCCCTGGGTAGTAATTCTCAAACTGTGGCCTTTCAACCAGCTACATGAACTGCGTGGAATGACTGGGGAGAAGTCTTGAGTTTGGGTTAGATTACTGGATCAGAACCTGGGTTTGTTTCTCTCTATGCCCTGCTTCTTTCACAAGATGACTGTTAGCCGGAAGAGTCTCAATTGCCCTAAAGCCAGAGCCTGCTAAGCAAATGGAGACCTGGGTAGCTTTAAGTGGCAGGGAGATGATGTCATGGTACACTGTAGAATTTCGTGTATCCTACGCAATGCTTTCGGCTCAGGAAATCCAGTGGTGCGCCGAACCCGCCTCCACTCTGCAGAGTTCCGGCAATGCATTTATTGGTGAAAGTGAAAAAAAAAAAAAAAACCTGAGAAGAAAACTAAGAAATTATAATCCATGAAGTTCAACAAAGGAAGATGAGCCAGGCATAAAAGCCTCAACCACAAGCTGTCACCAGCACACTCTGATTTTCTGCTGTCTCCTACTTGTGTGTGTTCCTTAGACCAGTGGTTCTCAATGTTCCTAATACAATGACAAATATAGTTCCTTAGGTTGTGGGGACCCCCAAACATACAATTATTTTATCAATACTTCATAACTGTAATTTTGCTACTTTATGAATCATAATGTAAATATCTGTGTTTTCTGATGGTTGTAAGTGACCTCTATGAAAGGCTCATTTGACCCCCAAAAGGGTCCCGGCCCACAGGTTGAGAATCACTGCCTTAGCTCCTATTTGGGTTCTAAAGCCAGTTTGAATCTAGAAGCATGAAGGGGTAAACTTGTTGCCTAATTTCCATTGAGAATATAGGAGAAATTTGGTTACAGGCTATAAAAATAGCATTACTCTATTGCATTTGCAAAGTAAATTGTGATTCCAAACTTTTTTTTAATTATTTCTCTTATTTTATGAGATTATAGTATAATTACATCAGTCTTTAGGGGCCATATATCAGTGAAAATTTACATTGTTAGAGATGCTAAAATCACCATTTGGAGAATAATAAAGTAAATAGCAAATGAAGATTTAGCTCTTCTATAGAACAATTCTTTTCAAATACACTAAAGTCTCAAAAACCACGTCAGGAGACATTCTTCTGCTAGGATGTAAGAAATTTACAAATTCTTGGGCTGGGTTTTCCAAGTTAGTCTTAATTCCTACATACATAGTCAATGGCCAAAAATAAAAATAAAAACAAAACAACAAAAAACACCCCCAAAACCCTGTGATTTGCCAGAATGGAAATTATCTTCCCCCAAGTCATTGTGTCTGAGTGTATAAATGTTGTTAATGAAAGCACCTGTCAATAGATTTGGTCCTGGGAGATGTGTCATATCTTAAATCACTTCCTGGATTTGTTCAAATCTGCCTGCCAAGCAAGGTTTGTTCTCAGCCACAGCGCCTTTGACCACAAATAAAGTCTCTGCCATCTGCTTTCACACTGGGGAGATGCTGGTTGGATTCAGCGATGAAGTTTAAAAAAAAAAAAAATCCTACTCACATAAATCCAGGTCTCGTTCTCTTACCCCAAGACGTCTCCCGCTGAAACCTCAAGAAAAAGAACTTCAATAAATGAAACGACAAAGTGTGAAGTATGCTGTTCAAGAGTATTGAAGCCCCCACCTACATCTCCAAACCATTCATATTGACATAGCCCTAGATTTTATGTATTTATTAGCAACAAGAGCTTCTTATCGTCAAGGGCTTTGACGCCATAATGTTATCAGGCACTGAGGGACCTGGTGGGGGAGGTGCCTTTATTCTTACAGCTCCTTTTCCTCTTCAAGACTGCTCATCACTACTTCATTCATCTTACTGAAGTGAGAAACCATGGGAAGGTTTGGATGCTAACACAGGAGACAAAGGAATTGAAGTCTGGATAGACGAAATACACTTTATAATCAGGGTGACTAAAGGTAAGTCTGGCTCTTGAAATTCTGCTCTCTTGATGACCTCTGCTTTAGATTAAGAGGACACTGCTCAAAGGACAATTTGTAGTCTTCAACGTGGACCTCTGTTTTAGTCTCTGGCTCCTAGCCTTACCCTGGGGAGCTGAGTTCTGAGGCTCCATTTCCCCCTTAGCCCCCAATCCAGAGTAGAAGCTGATGGGTCACCTCATGTCTCCTCAGCTCATTCCACTTCCCTGAAACCAGTTTTACTGTCTCCCCTCCAGCAGAGGGAGATATGAACATGCCCCTCCCCCAAAAGAACTCTCTGCTTCTTTTTGCTGACTGCACCCACCAAGGCTTGTAAAGGGGGTTAGAGAGTCCTAAGGTCCCTGGGACTCTGTATCAGACCGTCCATTATCTTCTCCTTGGAACATAGACCCTGAAGAAAGTCTCAGGAAGATGAGAGGCACAAGATAGGTCTCTACAGCTTCTTTCTTGCCTTCTCCAAGCAAGCGCCTTGCCTTTGGAGACAGACCATTTGACGCCAGAGAAGCCTTCATCCATGCACCTTTAAAACTTCGTCAGCCCAACACCTCAAGGGTACCTCTTTGCCAGCCCCACTTCCAACTATAGCAATACCGTTCTCTCGGGCTGAACGTCCCAGGGTCTTGAGTCAGGACAAATATATGCGTGACACCATTTTTGACAGCTGTATCTCTCGCCATGACTGGTTCCACCATAATTCAGACATTAATACTCACAGATGAGGGTCCTAAGGGACTCCGTTCCCGTATTTGATTTACTCACTCTCCGCTCCACCTTCGTTCCCAAAAGCATTAGCATTCCCGTGAAGCATCGCTACCTTCATGTCCTGCTTCGTCACCGACCTCCTTCCTACAAGCCTGTGGTCCGGGGAAGACTTTAGAGCCCGGAAACTGAAGCTAGCCTGTCCGCATTCCGGCTCGATCCCACCACTGAGTAACGCTATCACTGTAGGCAAGTTACTGAACCCCCCTGTACCTCAGCATCCTTTTCCTAGAATCAGATAACACAGCACACGCCCTACCAAATTGATCTGAGGATTAAACAGGTTAATACAGAACCATCTGGCATTTAATGAGCGTGTAGTAAGCCGTGGCTCTTATTACTGTTGTTACTGAACGCGGTCCAAACGTCTAAGCCCGGCATCCATTGGCTGTGCAGCGGATACCCCAGAACTGCACCTTGGAGACTTGAGATGCTATCCCGGGGCTCTCCGAGAGCCTCTGAAGCTAATTAGAACCACACTTAAAAGTGGTGAGCACGGTGGCCAATGAGTCATTCTTTTCTCTAACAGAATGAAGATTTAATTTGAGACATGAGCCTAGAAGAAATACAGAGAGCTGGAAGGAAAGGTGGCTTTCTCCCCCTCTGCTGCGCCCAGGGACAGGTAGTTACGCTCTAAGAAGCCAGAAGGAGAGATCTGAACTGATTATAACCTAATGAGGCTGCCAAATCGGTTTTTATTCTCCAATACAGCATAATGACTGGTGAGTGTTATGGGCCCCGAGCCAAAATTATTTTCACTGGTAGCGTTATCTGGGTCAGGTGGGAGCTCTGTGGGGAATACTTTGAGAACAGTCATCTTTTCAAGCCGGGGGTAGAAGCCTCGCTCGGCACTGAAAAGACAGCGATAGGGGGCGGTATGCGCGGGATAGATCTGATCCGTGTGTGTCATGGCCACACCGGACCACAGACTGGAAGCCGTGAAAGGGAGAAGAAAGAAGGGCAAAGCGGAGCAGGAAAATTGACAGCGAGGTGCTAGTGGGATTGAGAGGAGGACGGCGGGGGATGACTTTTCTAAGAGTAATGAAGAATGGAAGTCAAAGTAGCTATTACAGCGACAGAGGTCGCTAAAGTTGGCTGCTAGGCACCCGGTGCCCTCTGAAGACTCAAAAACCCAAGAGTTTCAAAACAAAACCACAAGAACAACCCGCGCGGTCCCAGCATTACAATATGTAAACATTTGCTAATGGGCTTAGTGAAGGTCCGGAACAGAAGGACGGTGAGAACAGTGAGCACGGTCCAAGCAGATTCCTGGCGCCTTAAGAGTCGTCTGAGTCCTCTTCAGCCACAGCAGGTGGCTATGAAAGTCATCTGAGACATCCCGCGGTGTTCTAGTTCATTCTGCCACTTGGGGAAAGAGGAAGGGTCAATGTGTGTGGTAGTCCCAGACAAGTCCCTCTTGTTTCCCAGAGGAACTTGGGCTCTTCACTGATTGGCTGGCTCCAAGGTTAGCCAGAAGGGTGGAGCTCCCAGCAGCGTCTTAGGCTTAATTCAACTAGAGGAAGCTTTGGGCGCATCTGATACACTTTGCAGCTATGATACTCCAAAAATTCCCAAGTAGTACTACTTGGCGGCTGTCTGGCCAGTACTCACCCACGGCCACACTTCAATGAAGAGAGATGGTGAAAGACTTTCTCTTTCTGAGCTATTTTTTTTCCTCCTATGTGGAGAATGCACATGGAATTGTCTTCTCTTTCTCACCTAGAGTCAATACCGGGGACTAGATTCACAGGTCAGATGACCGGTTAGGTCCCCTACTACCCCCGGGGGACCTAAAGCGCACATTTGTTTTAGGCAATAGTTTGCAGAAGCTGAGGGGGAAAATTGCACAGAATCTTGGACTTTTAAATAGACGTGGACTTAAAATGGACGAGAGGATTTTAAAATAAAGATGAATTTGAAATGGACGGATGGCGATAGAGGGGTGTGTTTGGTGAAACAGGAGACAGAGCTTTAGAACAGAAGGCCTTTTGTTCCTCTAAGGTTTTGCTATAGCTATTTTGAGGGTTGTGGTTGTTGACAATGAATAATTTTCATGGTTTGTTTGTTTGTTTGTTTGTTTGTTTAACAAATGCCTGACAACAGACAATGTAAATGAGGGAGGACTTATTTTGGGTCCCAGTCTCGGGGAAATACAGTCTCCCGGGGTGGAGAAGGCGTGGTGGGGCTTTTGGTGGTGGGAGCGTGTGGCTGGGCCACCCGGGATCATCATCGTCATAGATTAGGAAGCAGAGAGAGAATGGGAGCGTTCGTCTGCCTTTCATTTCTTCCTCTTTTATTTTGCCTCGGCTCTCAAGTCCCTGGAATGGTACTGCTCACACTCAAGGTGGATCCTCCGGTTATCAATTCTGGAAGCTCCGCCCCCTCCCGCATGCCCCATTCACTCAGTGGTGCCAGGGGAAGTGTCTCCGAGGTGTTCCTGAATCCAGTCAAGCTGACAGTAGAGAGGGTCCATCCCCGTGTCGCAAGAGGGGTGCTCTAACCACCACTGACCAACAGAGCGCGTCACAGTTTCCCAGAGTAGTAAAGCGGTTGCGAGGTAGATTTGTTTCAGGTCTTTTAAGACTAGAGCGATGACAGCGACCTAGCCAGCGTTTCTCCTAGCCCCTCGCGCTCGCTCGTGGCCACAGGCTCTAGTCACAGAGCTGCTGCAGACACCTGTCTGGGCAGGAATCTGGTTCACTTTCCACATGCCTTCTCAGACTCTCTGCCTTGACTCTCCTCCGCTAAACCCAGAGAGTTTGCATTTTGCTATTTTTCTATCTATACTACTGGGTAACCTGGCTCCAGATGTTGAGGCTGCAGACGCAGGAACATCTGCCCATATCAAACCACAAAAATCCCACCGGGCTCTGTCTCAGACACAGGTACCTCCTAGGCTTCTGTGATCTCTTCGGGGAGGAAGATTTGAGGTACAAAAGCCTTGTCCAACTCCATTATTTGGGCTTAATTAAAACTCTTCTCAATGAAGAAAAACTCTACTAAAACCTCTTGGTTTTTTTTTTTTTGTTTGTTTGTTGTTTGTTTTTTTAATTAACAAGAAAATCTGAGAGGTTTCCTCCCTCAATATTTTCACTGAACATGGTTCAAATCTCGATTAGGAAGAAGCTTCGTTTCTCAGACCCATCGCTGCCTGGTCCACCCGCCTCCACTGATGATGATATTAGCTTTTATCAGGCCAGGCTTTATGAGCACCCGCATGTAGTCCAGCCTCCCACCGGAGAAGAGGACTCCCTCCAAGCCACACAGCTGGGAAGGAGAGCGGGCAGGGATATGCACCCGACTCTTACTCCAAACCCCTGCTCGGAACTGCTTCCCTCAATGTTAGCCGGCAACCGCAGGTCAAGCGCTAAAGGCTAAAACCTAAAGCCATGGGGACGCAGGCGTGGCCAGAGGGAAAACAGGGTTCTCTGAACTGCAATGTCTATGCCATCGAAGGAGCCCAGGTCCTCGCCACAGACCATTCAGTCTCTTGTTTAATAAGCACAGACGACCTCTTGTGTGGGGCCCAGTTTTAAGCACCGTGCATCAGTGGACGAAACAGAAAAAAGCAGCGACCCTCAGTCTTCAGTTCCTACATTAAGGGATGCAGGGAGGAACCTGAAATAGGAGGAAGTCAATGAATATTGTTTTTAAAATCCGTTAAGCAATAGTGACCGCTACAAGTGGGGGGGGGGACAAAACAAGGGATATAATAATATAATGGCCGTATGGAGAAGCCTCCCTGGAAAGGAGAGCTTTCAGCCAACTGGAAGGAGCAGGCCTGTTCAGTCATCAGGGTACGGAGCCATCTTGAGGAGGGGCGGTCCTAGTGGAGAGAAGAGCTGTCTCAAAGTCTCTGTGGCACATCCAAGGTACAGCACTGAGCCAGAGCAGATAGGACAGTGCTACAAAATGTCACTCTGTCACTGTTACAATAACCAGAAGGCCCACATGTCAGGGGCTGTGGGACATACAGTTCAATAGAGGATTTCCCAGCATCTGCTAAGACCTCGGAATCTCTTGTCCTGTTGGTTTCTGGACTTCAAACAAACAAACAAACAAACAAGCAAGCAAACAAACAGCAATGAAGTCAACGTGACAGCTTACCAAGCTATTCCCATGCTCCGGTCTAACAGCACGCATTCAACTCAGATTTCCAAGGAACTGGATGATTAGAATCTAGAAAGGGCGAAAATCCCAATGTCTCATGCCATCTGCTGCTGTAGCCTCTGCCTGCTTTTCTCTGCAAACCTAAGTCTCTTGTGACCTCCTGTTTGTTCCAGGAAGCATCAATCTGATACTGACCTCCAGGAAGTCCTCAGGGCTTCTGCATGGTTCCTGAGACCGGTGTAGCCCTGTCTGGGCAATTTTATTCCTTGCATCTGAACTCTGGCTCTTGTCCTGGTACTCAAGATCCTCTAGGACTCAGAGCAGTGTCAACTTCAGCCTGGCATACGGCTCACAGTGACCCTGATGCCCCTCGCCACAGTCCTTAAGAGTCAGAGCGCCCTGTCCAGCCTTCCTCTAGGACTTGGATTCTCTCGAGGTCTAGAGAATCTTCCAGACACCATTTCTGGTTTGCCGGGCTGGACTTTCTACTGAGGTGAGTCCTAACTTACTCCATGCTTACTGGGCTACGTCGTCTCAGTCACTGTGAATTCCCATCCATGATGTTGTCCGTGGAGGCTTATGGCAAAGTTTAGGGGAGAGATATGAAGAGTGAAAGGGAGACAGGCTATGTGTCTACACCGATGCCATTAGGGTCGCCCGAGGTGGATCTGAAATGCGTGGCTGGACTGGGGAGTCCTGCAGTGATTGAGAAACAGGCCTGACACGGGACATACCGTCTACACTCCTGACTGTTAGTACTTCAAATATCCTTCCTGAAGTTGATATAAAGAATATTTTTCTTTTTCAATACCAACATTCGCACATGCTTTTTATTTTTTAAAATTCAGATAATTCTCAATCTTGTAAGATAGAAGCCCCTCCCTCCACTTCCTGGTCTCCTGACCTGCTCAGCCCCACTGTACAGCAGGAAACACACTCTCACAGTTTGCTATGTACAGTTTTTCCTCTTGAGATTATAAAACAATTACAACATTTCTCCGTCCCCTTTCCCCCTCCAAATCTTCACATGCTCCCCTTCTTACTCTCCTTTAAATTCATCGTCTCTTCTTTCACCGAGTGTTATTGTAAGCACAAATGTATATACATTCATATCATATGTGTATACACACACACACACACACACACACACACACACACACAATTCCTAAGTCTAACCTGTTCAGCCAACAGTTATTTTCCCTATGAATATAACATATATACAAATTCCTATAACTTTTCCTATGTACCTGGCTCTGCAATTTGTTTTTGTTTTGGAAATTAAGCAGTGTCACACAACAACATAACATGGGGACATTGACCCATCATCTCAATTTTTTTTGTTTTGTTTTTGTTTTTCGAGGCAGGGTTTCTCTGTGTAGCCCTAGCTGTCCTGGAACTCACTCTGTAGACCAGTCTGGCCTCGAACTCAGAAATCCACCTGCCTCGGCCTCCCAAGTGCTTGGATTAAAGGCATGCGCCACCACACCCGGCCATCTCAATGTTTCTTAACAACTGTTCCATTTGATCGTATGGATACATTCCGTTCCTACTTAGTTTAATCGCACGTAAGTACTAGACACAGTCTCTTCTCCATTGTAAAGCTATTCTTGATCATGTAATTAACATTCGGATGCATGCATCTTTGACCACAAATGTAACTCAACAGAATAAATTCCAGGGTACAGACTTTCAGATGGCCACCGGGAAGCTACCCCCTCAACCCACAGTGTATTGGCGAACAAAGAGGTTCATTTTCTGCATCTTTACACACATTACGGCGTCCACGAGATGGAGACGGAATGGCCAATAGGAGCCAATGGTATTGATCAATTCAGAGTTGAAGTAGATCAAGTCTTCAACAGGTGATTAGACAATGAGCACATTCATAGTGAAGTCGGGGTTCAAGAGCAATCCCAGGTGACGGACAAGCTTGTGTCTCCCGACTATAAGACAGCTGCCCTTCAGGAACGCCCACGTATGGAGGTGGGGAAAGGGAGACTGTGGTGTAAAGCTATGTTGGGCTATGTGGGCATGGCTGTGTGACGTCTCAGTGCCCAAACACACACTACCAGGATCATCAACATTCACTCTTCGCAGCCAGCAAAGAGGACCTTCCTGCTGCCTGTGAGCTGTAGAGGTGACATAGCCACATGCCCGTGGAGCCTCTTTGTTTAGGCAAACACTAACATCATCGCTACAGTCATGTGAGGGAACATAGAAAGAGCACACAGACACGGCCGCTGTGTTTGAGAGTTGAACGTTTGTGTAAAAGTCAAATCTTTCTTATAGTTTTGGACTTTTATAAGCATATTTTATGTGGCAAAAATAGGATGCCAGATTATACCATTAAACTCTTAGCAAAAAGTGGAAGAAAGATATTGGAGCAATTTTTTTTTCTTTAGTTCCACATTGATTTTGTAAGAAGTGAATGGAAATGGTCATTCCAGGACCGGCCACCAGAGGGCAGTGAGGCAAAGCCCAATCAGTCTCACAATGTGTCTGACTTTTAAAAATAATTGAAAAGCTCCTCCTTGAATAGAACGCCCTCACTCCTTCACTTGAGCGAAACTTTGAATACAACTATGTCACGGTAGAATTGACTGGAAACACAAAGTATGCTACACGCAATCATGATGCAGGTGCGTGTTTCGGGTTTGGTGTCTTATTTAAAATAATTATATAGCTAAGTGGGGTGGTGCACACCTTTAATCCCAGCATGAGGGAGGCGGAGACAGGTGGACCTCTGTGAGTTCCAGGTCAGCCCAGTCTACACAGAGAGTTCCGGGACAGTCGGGGCTAAGAAACCCTGTCTCAAATATACATGTGTTTGTATGTATGTAGTATGTGAAATATAGGTATATAATTATATATAATAACACATATATAATTCAATTATGTGTATTATAATTGAAAATAAAAAGGAACCCAGAACATGTGCAGAATAAGGATGCTTTCATGTCTTGAGCTCACATCTCTGGATTTTCTAGTTCCCATTCTTTATCACCTCTTTCGGCTTGGCTTTTTTTTTTTTTTATCTTTATTTACATTTCAAATGTTATCCCCTTTCCCGGTTTTCCCCCTCCCAGAAGCCTCCTATCCCATATCCCTCCCCCTGCTTCTATGAGGGTATTCCTCCCCCAACCCTCCCACTCCCGCCTCCCCGCCCTCGATTCCCCTACACTGGGGCATCTATCGAGCCTTCATAGGACCAAGGACCTCTCCTCCCATTGATGCCTGACAAGGCTGTCCTCTGCTACATATGCAACTGGAGCCATGTATACTCCTTGGTTGGTGGTTTAGTCCCTGGGAGCTCTGGGGGGATCTGGTTGGTTGATATTGTTGTTCTTCCTATGAGGTTGCAAACCCCTTCAGCTCCTGCAGTCCTTTCTCTAACTCCTCCATTAAGCCTGATATGGCTGTCTCCTGAGAGGCCCTGCCAGAGCCTCGTAAATACAGAGGCGGATGCTCGCAGCCAACCATTGGGCTGAGCGCCGGGCTCGGCTTTTAACAAGCTCCAGTGCGGCTGTGCTGCAAACAGGGTGTCTGAGCAGGGGCTGGCTTCCAACCCCGATGATATCGCGAACTTCAGAAAGCCTCGGTCCCCTCCCTGTGGAACCGAAGCAGTTGGAGCCAAACCTTCCACGGAGTGTGAGGCTGTTCCGATAAGGCCCCCAAACACATTCTGGGTGAGCACTTCAAGGCTGGCGCGTCAGGGGATTACACGGAAGGTTCGCGTTTGCTAAAATGCTTAAAAAAAAAAAAAAAGAAGAAGAACTGCCACTATTCCTACAGTCAAGACACGAAACTGTCATATATGTCAAAGGCCACACACAGAGCTAATAAACGGCAAGAAGGCATATTAGTTAGTTTTACTTTCCACGCTGCCTTCCTGTGGAGGGCGGACCCAAGCTATGCTAAACTTTGCACGTCTAAGGTTGAGAAACGTGGTAGGTGCCTGTAAGGGTAAGTATGGATTTTTCTTCCTTGACAGTCTCTAAAACATCACCCACAAGACACACCAGTGTGGGGTTACCTGGAAGGATTTTTCTGGCTTACATTAGCTGAAGTGAGAAGACCCGTCCTATATATGAGGCGTAAGAGAGCCTGAAGGAGAGTTTGTTCTGCTTTTGTTGTTTTTGCCTGCTTGCTTTGTGTCTTGTTGAGGTGTTCATCTACCCTACTGCTGCTACTGCTGTTGCCACCCTTCCCCGAGCTTCTTCAAACTTCCAACATGGACTGAAGACTCTCGACCCTCCAGGAATAATTCTCCAGCCCCTTCGGGGCCAGATCAGGACTGCGCAGACACCTATCCTCTAGGACTGAACAACCTGCAGGGCCTCTGTCTCTCCGATGTGAAGACAGCAATGTTGGACTACCCTGCCCGAAAAGATCAAGCCAATCGAATCCTGCTAACATATCTTCCTTCTCTTGGGTCCGTTCCCATAGAGAGCCCTGACTGATTCAGTTCCCAAGATCTGTGTGGTGAAGGCAATGAGGGTGCATCCAAAGCAGGTTCCAGGGGGTTGGAGGTTGCGAAATACAATTTGCTTTGAAAGATCAAAAGAACTTTACAAAGCAAAGAATCGCTATCTGCCTTAGTACTATCAACCCCATTATGATCATCAGAAGTCTGGCTGGTCGTATGCACATGGACTGTAATCCGATCAAAAATAAACAAACAAACAAATAACTTCAAAGAAAAGTAACCACGCTGAGGAACAGACAACCCAAGAGTTTCCGGGCTGGGACGAGGACCAAAAAAGGGGCTCTGAGACCCAATCACAGGTGGTCCAGGACCCAGAAAGTAGCCAGCCACGTACGGGCGAAGGAAGACAGCAGCGAGTGACGGGGTCGCAGGAGCCTGACTCTGTTGACAGTGGAAGGTTTCAGAAGGGGAACACCTAGCCCAGAAAGCACTCCTGGGAAGTCTGACCCCTGAGTGACCTTAGCTCTGGAACCAAAGCGAAAGATGATTATTGCTTGTTGTCTCTGAGCCGGCCCCCCATCACAGCTCCTTATAATCAGGGTTGTCTTTGTCTCTGCTGGACCAGTAGCTTACTCTGTAACTCTTCACAGGCTCGAATCGAAACGGCCCAACACACCCCCCCCCTCCTCCAGCACAGGAAGAGGCCTTGCCAACATCTGTCCTGAAGCATCAACGTCAACTGCTTTGGGCACAGCACACCCCCAGAGCCCTGGGCTCCCCGTGTTGTTGTACCGGCAGTGGAAAGCAGAGGCCGGCCCGCTGCTCCAGCAGCAGACCAGACAGAAGCTAATTACAGCAACCTGAACCTGCCGTGACTAACATGCTTATTTAATTTCAAATGTTTGTTTGTTGACCTACAGAAATCAAATATAGCGGCCTCCTGGGCCAGGCCTCTTCTGGGGCCCTGGGAGTAATGTCTGTGTGCAGAGTAATTACGCAGGCCTGAACCTAGGCAGGGCTTGGGTTGCGTGGTAATACCTGGAACCGAATCCGCTTGGAAAGATGTCAATTCTGTGGGGAATGTGGTTCAACTTGGGCATGACTTGAAAGGCAGGAAGCAGGCCGCGGGGAGGCCATGGCCAGTAAAGTCTCTCCAGTGCGGTTAATTTCTGGTAACAAGGATAGCTTCCTTCACCGAGACCCCGCTCTGTCTTAGGTCCTGCACATTAGTACATCTGTTCCACCCCGCTCTGTCAGACAAATTGTTTTGTTTTGTTTTGCTTTCCAGTTTCAGGTTAAAAAGCAAAACGCGGAGCCTCTAAACGTTTAAATAACTGGCCCATGGCCATGTGCTAAGAGTAACACAGGCTCAGAGCTTCCAACTCAAAAATCCAAAATCTCAAAAGCACCCCAAATTGAAAAAAAAATTTTTTTTTGAGCCCTGACGATGATGCCACAACTGGAAAATTCCACACCTGATTTCATGTGATCACTGTAACATTACAGGCACAGTGAAAGTGTAAAATGACCTCCAGACTATGCACACAGGTGTACAGAAAACAAAGGAATTTCACATTATACTTCGATTTCATCCCCAAGATATTTCGTTATGCATGAGAAAATGCCCCAGCCATTATATTTTTTTAATACGAAATAATTTTAGCCCCAAGAATTTTGACTGAAGGACACTTGATCTACATTTGTGGAAATTCTTCAGGTACACACCATAACTTTTTTTTTTTTTTTAAGATTTACTTATTTTATTTATATGAGTACACTGTAGCTGTCTTCAGGCACACACCAGAAGAGGGCATCAGATCCCATTACAGGTGTTTGTGAGCCACCCTGTGGTTGCTGGGAATTGAACTCAGGACCTCTGAGAGTCGTACTCAACCACTGAGCCATCTCTCCAGCCCCCCCACCCCCACCTCCCCCAACACACACCATAAATTTGAGCACTGAACACAGGATCATTTGGTATGATGTTAGTCCTCAAGCTGACTCTGTGAGGTGAAGATTATCATTAACCCTCTTTCTAGATGAAGAGACTGAGGATCGGGGATATTAAGTAAGTTATCTAAGAATAAGAGATTCAGTGTGCTCAGCCTTACGCCTGCATCCAAGCCTGGAGTCACTCTGCAGAGCCAGCGCCCGTGAAGTAGATTTTATAAAATCATACGGTGTGAAGCTACGATTCAAAGCTAGCCTGTCTGGCGTCAGAGCCTGTACTCTCCAGCTCAGGGTTCTTCAACTCTCCAGAAGCTACTGCCGTCTGAGAGGCAGATAGAGCTTCCAAGCCCACAGTACATCTGAGGAGGCTGCTCTCATCCAAGTGCGATCGAAGCCAACTTTGACCAGAGCTAGGAGGAAAGGAGCCTGAGAAATCAGGGCTAAGACCGCCCCCCCCAAAAAAATGCATCTCTGACATCACTCAAGTACCCCGGTAGCCTGGTGAGAGTCCACCCAAGCCGACAAGCCTGGGGAGGTCTTCAGTTATCAAGAACAAACAGTGTTAATGACTGCCAATGTTTACTGAGTGTCGGCTAGGTACAGGACATTGTTCAAAGCCCCAACATGCTTCCTTTGATCTGTTCTGTTCCCATTTTCATATACAAGGCAACTAAGGCTCAAAGGAAGGGTAGAAGCCCTGAGAAAAGTGCTCAGAGAAGGAGCAACATCAGACCTGAGTAGATCTCACCCTAGAGCCCCCAAGCCAGATACTGTCTGCCACTAAAATCACAGGGTGATAGGAACTCATTTAATGTCCAGTTTGCTAAACTCTGTCACCTACAAAATGAAGTCTATTCCTTCCTTTCCTTTATAATAGGTATGACGTGTAGTATAATAGGTATGACGTGTAGTAAGAGAGATCTTTAAAAAAAAAAAAAAGTCAAAGAGACAGATGTGGTAACTCATGTTTTTGATCCCAGCACTCAGGAGGCAACAGGATCTCTGTGAGTTTGAAACCAGTCTGGTCCACAGAAAGACTTGTCTTTAAAAAAAAAAATTTTTTTTTTAAGTATATAAAGTTTTTTAAACTGCTACTAAACAAATAGGCAAACTTTTTTAAAAAAAGACACATTTATGTTATTATAATCAGTTTAACAAACAAAATGTAAAATGGAAATGTGATTTACACACACACATGCGAACCCCACACCTCCACTAGCCTGTCATTAAAGAAAGACTCTTCTCTGGGAAGACGTGTACAGGTGTGTTTCCTGAATAAATGAAATTCCAAGGTCCAGGTCATGTATCGCGACCCCCCTCTCCTCTCTACAAGCTGTCTTTGCTCCTAAAGAAATCCCCACAAGAGCTCAGAGGACTAGAAACAGCTCTTGCTGATTCGTCAGATACTTCCTCAGTCATTAGTCATGAGTTACAGGGCAATTTAGAAGCAGTACCAGGGGTCTTCATCACCAGAGAGAGGAGCTCTCCCCGTCAGCACCCTCAGCCCCAATAGGGGGAGAAAAAAAAAAGGTCACGTGAATCCAACAGCTTCCAGCAAAACTCAGGAAACACGTTTAAGCCAGATTTGTTTAGATTGGAGTCGCAATTTTAAGAGAGGAAAAAAAAATGCTAGAAATGTTTCTTCACAGTTAATTCTGAGTGCTTCCACGCACCTAGCATCTTGTTATGAACGAAATAAATGTGGACTAAAGTCCACATATTTAGCCGTTCTGTGTGATGGGTTTATTACTCTATACGCTGCTTAGCCCCAGAGACTGCCATTTAATTAAATGCAGGGAAGTCTTCATGGAGAGATTTCTAATTTACCGTTTCTATGCCATGAGTCTCAGAGGTCTCATTTCCGTTTAGAAAATTCTACCGCCGCAAAAAGAGGGATTAATGAAATTAACCGGCTTCTATCTTTCCTAAAACTGAAACCTATTCCTCTGAACTCTGGGTTTGGGGCACAGGTCAAAAGTGCACCCTCTCTGCAGGGAAACCCTCTTCCTCCGTGGCCCTGAACACACACACACACCAACCACATTCCTTCATTTTAAAATTCCATACAGAGATATCGCGGGGCTGTTGCGATCCGATGGCAGCGCTCAAGCCTCTTAAGACCACGTGTCTCCAGCCGCTCCGCAGAAAGCCTTCTGCGAGGTCCACCTTCAGATCTGGAAAAAGCATCCCGCCCGTCATGGGGGGATATGACAGCACTGTCAGCTTTGGGAGACATTTTTGACTTCCGGTCCTCCTGTGAGCTTTCTTGACTTTCTATAAAAAGGTCAAAAGAATGTCTAGCTTCAGAGAGGCAGTGTTTAACGACTTAAAACAGAGCATGAGGCCAGGGTCCGATCTTCCCACATCTATCCTGGTCCCAACAGAGTCTCAATCTTATACTCTTGAGGGACTAACGTCTTAGGTTTGGACGGTTGGTTGATTGTTTTGTTTGTTTTTATTTTTGTTTTTGTTGTTTGTTTGTTTTAGTAGTTTTTGCTTAGTTTTAATAAAGGGACCCACTATGTTATGCTGGTTGGCCTGTAACTTCCAAAGCAGACCATGCTGTTCTCAAACTAACAGACAGTCTCCTGTCTCTGCCTCCTGGGGGTTCAACATGCTCTTTTGAAAGGCTTAGTTTTTGAACAAATTTGTTCATCAATTGTTCTATCAACCAAAGGCCTTTGTGTTACCAGCCGGCCCGCCTACAAACTGCAGCTATTACTGTTTCAAACGATCACCTTTTGAGGTCTTCTGATCCTGTTACCTCATCAAGTGGCCTCTGTTCTTGGGGGGGTCACTCTGCCTGCACCCCACCCTTGCTTCCTACAATGCCTTTCCTCAGCGAGGGCTGCATCACATCTTGCCTGATCTGCCGACATCTCCCCAGAAAAGTTCTCCCCAATACCCCGAGAGCTTTGCACACTGCCAAGAAGCTCCCCCTAAAAGATGGTTTCAGGTTCTGCTGTTCTTCCACTCAGAGGACTGCAGGAGCTGAGGACTGCCCTGAATACCCTTTGATCTGCTTGAATCCCAAGCACCAAATGGTGACTGCCATCTGCTTCTCCAAACTCATCCTCCAGCGCACCCAGAGCCCTCCCTGAGCTTGCCAGCATCCCGGACCTGAGCTCGGAGGTGCCAATTACCCTCCTGACTCTGCCTGTCAGAATCCCACCTCCATTTTTTTTTTTCAAACGCTACCTTCTTCCTGCAGGCGATTCTGACCCCAGCCTACTCATCCCTTCCAACAAGCACGCCCCGGATGTACGGACTGTTTTCCAACAAGCCCCGGATGTACGGATGCACAGGCTGTTTTCCAACAAGCCCCGGATATACAGGATGCTTACTTGTATTGTACATCCGCACGGTGTTTGACACCTTCCACAAGATGCCACTCCTGGCCTGATCGTGAACTAGCTAAGAATTTGCCCAAGCACCTCGTTGGATCACATTCAAATGTATATTCTTATAACATTCAGGACAATGTCCTGATCATGCGTGAATACTCGGGACATCTTAGTGACTATAGCCACGGGAGTAGACAAAATATGTTTGTTTTGCTTTTGAGAAAATTTGGGAGATTTTTTTTAAATTATCATATTTCTTAAGAAAAGATTAAGACAAAGTGGTATGCTAAATGGTTTAATAATATAGAACATTCCAAATAAAATGTTTATCAACAGAGCTACCTTGCCCGTAACTGAGCTGGAACCAGCAGATTTGACATTTCTATTTTATAAATAACATTATCAGTGTGAGTGTGGCCCACCCCTCCGCAGCCGCTTCAGGATGCTCGTCCTCAATCCTTTGTCCTTTTTCTCTGTGGCTTTTCTTTATAGACCCTTTCCTTTCCCTTTTAAACTACTCAAGTTGGTACTGAATTTTTGGCACTTAGAAATCCATCACTTTAAAAAGGGAGGACAAAAGTAATAAGCAGGTCCAGATTTGTGTTCAGCGCCCAAAAGAAAAAATATATATATATGCAATTTCTCCACTTTAATCGGATCCAGCCAAATGGCCAGTCCAATGTGCAACATATGTCCAGCCAACTGGCTGGAGTCCGTGCATTTCATTCCTTCTGTAGATTAATGAGATTATGGCATTGTTAAAAAGAAGCAGAAAAATGCTAATTTGACATCTACTATGATGTACTTTACAGTTTGGGGGCTTTCTGCATTTTAAGACACTTTTAATTACTTTGTCATGCTGTGCCAGGGAGGACCATATGCCCAATTCTTGTCCCTCCACGGCTGTCTTCACAGTCACCTGCGCATTCCCAGGCTGTGCAGACGACAGAGACCTTGCTTACTGTAGCCTCTGCTAGAAAAAGCAGAAAGCAGGCTTCTCCTTCACCTGTGCAGGATCCCTGCGCTTGGAGCTGTTTCTGAAGAAAAGAAGAGTCTCGCCTGTGCACCGGAAGCTCTTCGTCCGAGGGACTGATGCCTTTGCTCTGATGAACTGACCGTGAAAAGACGACCTTAAAATAGTAACAGTTTGACTGCTTTTAAAAAGCAATCCACACAGCAACACTCACCCGCCACCCACCAGTGTCCCCCTCTGTGATGCCGGAAGAACTGCAGGGTTACCCAGACAGCGTGTGTGTTATCTACATTTACAAACTTGTTAGTGCTTCTGCATTTTGCACTGGGATATGTGCTGTTGGGGGATGATTGATGTGGCGTGCGCTAACACGCAGGATATTATTCTGTCCTTTGCGAATGCTCCGGGAAACCCCTACACTTAGCCGGGCAGAGCTGTGCCTTGCTGCTTTGATCCTGCACAAGGCCTTGTGTCATGGTCATCTGTTTTCCCGTGGCAGGTTGGACAATGCTCGTGGATAAAGGGCCGCAGGATTTATCCCTTCCCAAGCTTCTCGTACGGATCTATCTGGAACTGACAGCTAGAATCTCAAAAAGAGAAAAGGAAAAAAAAAAAAAAAAAGCCGGGGACCTGTTTCAGTCGGTGAGGACTGGCCCAGCCAGCATGACAACCTGAGTCTGGCTCTCTAGCACTCATAGAAAAGTCCCACACCTATAATCCTAGCACTAGGACGGGGAGCCAGGCAGTGGCCGGAAGCTCATTGCCCAACCAGTCTAGGTGAATCAATGAGCTTCGCTGTCAGTGAGAGACTGTGTCTCAAAAAAAACTAAGGTGAAGAGCCGCTGATTTTGACCTCTGACCTCCACATACACACACATACGGTGCACAGCTATACAAACCCACAAAGGTAGGAAGGAGGCAGGCAGGCAGGCAGGAGGACTCCTTAGGCTAAATGAAAAAATGGCAGTAGCTGGAAACTCATAAGGCACCTACTGTGAGCCAGCCATCATTCTAAGTGCATCGCCGAATGAAGTCGCTTAACCCCTTCACTGTGAGGCTATTACTGGCTTCTCTTTCTTTCAGATAGGAAACATGCAAGTACACACATGGTGAGCAGCCTGCTCGATGTCACCCAGCCCAGCCAGCGCTGTCAGAATTATCATTTGAACTGGAGACCTCTGGGAGAGACCATGCCCTTAGCTGCTGCTATACAGCTTGCAAAGAAAATACTCCAGTAAGTCCAGCCATTCCACTGAAGGTTATCAGAAAACGAGTAAGGTCCGTTGTGACTTCTCTTGAGCAATTGTTGAATTGTTTGTTTACTACAAAGGCTTTTTTTTTTTTTTAAAAACATTTTAAGGTTCCAAAGTATGGAATCGTGCATCTGTTTAGGTAAGTATCGGTGTTGATGGCGACCATTCAGCAAGGCGGGATACAGGAAAACTGTGTGAAACAAGTCCACGCCTATATGCTCACACCCACCCAGCAAGAACACACAGAGAAGACGCACAGCTATTTCTTCACCACCCAGCACCGGCTCCTTTCCCAGGCAGGGAGCGGGTGCCTTCGCCTGCCTGCTCTCTGGAGGACAGTAGAAAGCCCCCACCTTTATGGAACAGGCAACCTCTGCACACCAGCAGGCCTGGCACAGACTTGCAAGGAACAACGCTAACCCCAGGAACCGGATGGGGGAAAAATCCGGGAGCAGCGACCCAGGTACTGGAGGGCTAATACAGAACAGCTCGGGAGCACGGCACGCCACACCGCCCAGGCAAGAGGAAGAGGAGGAACAGGAATGCATCTTCTTCCTCCGGGACCTGCTGCAGCCTTGGGGAAATAAGGAAAAGGAAAAGTTCTGGTGAAGGAAGGGAGGGAATCATCCACGTGATGTTTCTTGATGTAGTGGGCAGTGGTCGCGGGTGAGCTCCTGAGTCGGACTGGAGGACATGGCTTCAAATTCCACGTCGCCTCTTTCTGGTTGTGAGATGGTGGATTCGACCCGGCACCCTCCTACGCTTTGTTCACGCCAGGTTTTTCCTTAATCCTCTCCTGGTTGCCTCAACACTGAGTCTGGCTGTGTGACAACGCACAGGAGCTATCCCAGGTTGCCCCCTCCTGTTCTCACGTCTCCCTCGAGAGCCCAGACAGAATTAATTCCCAAGAAACGCGTTAGTTCTCCCCTCTACATCTTCGCACTTGTTCCTTCTGCCTTTCCTTCCTCCTCCCTTTTTATTTTCAAAGATTTATTTATTTATTATATGTAAGTACGCTGTAGCTGCCTTCAGACACACCAGAAAAGGGCTCATTACAGATGAGCTGTGAGCCACCATGTGGTTACTGGGATTTGAACTCGGGATCTTCGGAAGAGCAGTCAGTGCTCTTAACAGCTGAGCTGTCTCTCCAGCCCCATCCTCCCTTTTGATTTAACCTATTGAACACCTGCCTACCCAAGCTTTGGGTTTCGGGTAATTGCACTTGCTCTGAGGAGCCTCCCTGGTCCCTTCCAACGTGCTCCCACGGACCACGAGCTTACTCTCGGGGAACAATTATAACCTCACGCCTTAAGGTTGCTGTAATACAGCACAGAGAGCCAGCACCGGTGTGCTGGGTGCTTGTTTCTCAGTACATCAACCACTGCATGTGCTGCAAACCTCTCCTGGGCACAGGCGTACTTTCCACCTTGACCTTGCAGTGTTACATCTTTCCTTCCTCCTGTATTTCACCTTCCGGGCTAGCCGGTTAAGCCCCGTGAGGGTAAGGTTTCTCTGTGCCTTGTCATTGTCGTACCCCAGCTTAGTGTCCGGCACATACAATGAACTTTATAAATGTGGTTGAGTAGAGGCATAATTGTCTATACACCCAAAGTTCCCCTTGTACAAAACTAAGGAAACTATATCCATATTAGTTATATAATATATAAATATATTAAATATAAATATAATGATAGCATTACAGAGCACCTGACATGAGATAGAAATCAACGAACAGAAGTGTGATATGAGTTCAAGCTGTGCTTCTGACCGGCCTGTAAGCTCTGTGGAAGACTGTATTATGTATTCCTTAGGTTGTCTACGCGTCCTTGTAGACATGCTGCTGGCTCCCTACGCTGCTTTGCGGTACTTTACTTCAGATAAACATGTGTTTCCAGGTCTTTGATGGTCAGTCGATAACTGTGTCTTAATTGTTAACCATAAGCTAGACACTCAGATACACTATTCACACGCCTTAGTATCCAAAATAATGAAACCTCGCTGAGTGTAACACCTGTATTTAGGAGGCAGAGGCAGGAAGATCATTCCAAGTATGAGGCTAGTCTGGTCTTTGTAGGGAGTTCAGAGCCAGCAGGGGCTTTACCTGTTTCAAAAATAGAAAGAAAGAAAGAAAGAAAGAAAGAAAGAAAGAAAGAAAGAAAGAAAGAAAGAAAGGGGGAAGGAGCGAGGGAGGGAGGAAGGAAGGAAGGAAGGAAGGAAGGAGAGAGAATCTTGTATAAAACCACCATAGTCATTTTCAATAATAGTTCTGCATAGTTCTCCCTCACCCCACCCCAACCCTCCCTCACATGCACAAGTGAACACACACACACACACACACACACACACACACACACGTCTCTGGGAAACACCAAATCAGTTTTAAAGGACAAAGGGTTAGCCAGCTACTCTATTCAGCCACCGAGGGATACCTGATGCCAGCTAGAAGTTGAATCCGAGACAAAGACAGATGAGACATGAGACGTGTCCTGGGGAAGTCCCCATCTATTGATAGGACTGGGCACAAGAACAATCATTCCACTAGTGGAACAGAGAAAAAACTCGGGGTAGTACCACAGCCGCCCAGAAGAGGGAGTTAGAGAGCAAGCTAGTCAGAAATGGCGTTTGCTAGCCGAGCGAGCTCTTAGCAAGGCTCTCAGGCTTTCCTTCACAGTCCTAGGGGAAGATGGGAACTAGTTCATCGGCATCTTTCTCATAAACACTGCTTCAATACATCATAAAGGCCAGCTCTACTGAACAAAGAAGTCACTGAGAACATGGTCCTCATCTGAATATCTCACTGTCACCAAAGTCCACAAGGCAGGGCTTGGAACCTGTCCAGCTGCGCCGACAGGATTCGGGATTTCTAAGGTCATTCTATTCCTGCACGCACGAGTGTGTGGCTGTATCTGTTTTTCTCCACCGGTTACTTTAAGTACAGACTTGACCTTCACTTCTCATGATACTTTGTTTTGTATCTTTAAAAAACAAGCCCCAAATAAGATTCAGAACGATTAGTAAGTGCAAAGAGAGGTTAACTAAGAGCAGCAAAGTGCTACTTTATAATCTGAGTGAACGCAAAGTGCTACTTTATAATCTGAGTGAGCCCGTTTCTCTCTGTCCCAAGCATAGCTTCAGGGAAAGGCACAGGAAGCAATCCATTGGCAGAGTCAGCCTTCTGAACAGGTGGCAGGACAGTCAACTAACAGCTGTAAGCCTCGCACTCAAAAGGCTTCTTTGACCCACACCCTGTCCTCGCCGGCCAGCTTTGGACACCACAGTCTCCCAAGATAAAGAACATCACTGCTCCCATTCACTGAAAACAATATTTCTCAAGACCATCAAATACACATTCTAGACATTGAAGACATCAGGTCTGGTGAAATGTGAGTCTTGGAACAAGGTCACTCTGGAGTGCTCTCAGCTCCCATGGGTGGGAGCCCAAAAGGCACTGGCCCCTGGAGAAGAATATTGGTCTGCTAGGACCACCAAGACAAAGTACCATAAACTTAGTGGCTTCAACAACCGAACTGTATTTTCTCACCATCCCGCAGTCTTAGTCTCATGTGGTTGTTACTTGGTGTGTGTGTGTGTCTTTGTCCTAACCCCTTCCGATAGGAACACAAGTCAGGGGACCTCATGTGACCTTTAATTATTTCAATAGATACCCTCCTTCTAAATAAAGCCATATCCTAAGGCTGTAGGGTATAATGTTTCAACATGCACACGGGGGAAGAACAAAGCTCAGCTCAGAACAAGGAATGAGGAGCAACTGTGAAATGAGGAGAGGAGGGATTCGACCAGGAATCCGCCAGTGCAGGCAATAAAGTGGGCGTGGCCATTAAGGGTTGGGAATGGCTGTGGAAGACTGTAGCCACCGCCTCGACGAGGATGGTTTTCAAGCATCACTATCCAGCCGTGATGACCTGCCTCTCGCTTTCCACATCCATGTTCCCGGCGGCCTGCAGGACACATGCTTGGGCAGCCTGCCAACACCTTACCCAAACAGGAGAATAGAGGCTGAATTCATCTCATTTCTACTGTTGCGCTCACTAACCTTTCAGGAATTTGTAGCACCTCCACCTCCTATCTATCTAAATGATCACCAACACCCTTTGCTCTTAATTTCTTGTGTTTCTGGCATCCATTCCCCCTTTCTCCAGCCAAACACCAAGCCAACACATCTCATCTCCTTCAGCCTTTATTCCGGGGACCACAGAAGATATCCCACAAGAGACCTCCTGCTGTCCGTCTTTGTGTTCAATCTTCCTGAGCATGGCTCTTAGGAACGTACCTCAGCTCTAAACCGTTCCAGGGCTTCCCATTACCACAGGAAAGAGGCTTGACTCTGCAGCCTAGCCTTCTTCTGAGTCTCCACAGTCAGGCCCTGTGTCTGGTCATCCACTCTTCCCCTAAACATCCTGAGGAAATGTGGAAACGGATGAATGGACTCCCTGACCCAACTCTCCATCCTACAAGATGGCGCTAAAGTCAGCCCATTTCCTGCCACCTCCCCCTGCCCAACGTTTCCTCCTTCGCCTTTCCTCCTTCCAGCCTGTCTCCTACTTCTGTAATCAACCTGCTCCATCCACTCCCGGCATTTCCTGATTGTTGGGAATGTCTTTCATCTACTTCTCTCACCGGCAAGTAATACATCTTCTTGGAGTTTTCACTGTTTATTCCTATATGTTGTCTCATTCCACAAGCACTTGTGTGAGTGTGCCTTACCCCACAAACTCCTCGGAGGCAGACACTGTATAATCCTCATGGCACACAATAACGAGCCATGGTGCTATCTCATAGCATCCTCTTATTTAATTCAAACACCGATCCAATAACGTAGGCATTATCACTGAGACTGTGGAGACTCAGAAGGCTAGGCTGCAGAGTCAAGCCTCTTTCCTGTGGTAATGGGAAGCCCTGGAATGGTTTACAAATGTGGACACTGCAGGTTAAAAGGGGTTAAATAATTTGCCCAAATCAACCTAACTAGGTAATTAATTAACCTAGTAAGTGACAAAGCAGGGGGGGGGAACCTGTATGTCCCTGCTAATTGTGCCTTTACAGAGGAAGCATTTAGCATATGTTTAAGAATTAATTAATGCAGTGATTGCTACCAAAATGAGCACAATGTGTGACCCCTACAGATATCCATATCCTAATCCTAGGAACCTGTAGATACAGTAGATTAAATTTTAAAGAGGCATTAGGGATGCAATTGACTCTGGGTTTGCTAATCAGGGCACCTTCAAATAGGGAAATTATCCTCCGCGTCCCTACCTGGATGGGTCCCTAAGAAAGGATGGGGGAATGGAAGATAGCTCTCAAGGTGATTCGATGTATGGATTTGAGGCATCATTGCTGATTCTCCATAGGGAAGAAGGTGCCCTGGAAGAAAGACCCAGGGACTGAAAGCCCATGGAAGGCTAAGAAATGAATTTGGCCTGCAGCCTTACACAATAAGTCAAACTGTGTCAGAATTCTAACCTTCAGAAATGCAAGATGATAAATTTGGTTATTTGTACTGGGTTTTTTTAAAGCCTTAGTCTATACAAACCTCAGCATATTTTGGATTCTAGTGTCTCTTTTTTAAGATTTATTTTGTGCACATGAGCATACTGTAGCTGTACAGATGGTTGTGAGCCTTCATGTGGTTGCTGGGTATTGGATTTAGGACCTCTGCTCACTTGGGTCAATCCCACTCGCTCTGGTTGGCCCCACTGGCTCCTACCCAAAGATTTTTATATGTAAGTACACTGTAGCTGTCTTCAGACACACCAGAACAGGGTGTCAGATCTCATTACAGATGGCTGTGAGCTGCCATGTGGTTGCTGGGATTTGAACTCAGGACCTTTGGAAGAACAGTCGGTGCTCTTACCCGCTGAGCCATCTCTCCAGCCGCTGTACTGATCTTCTATGAAGGCAGCTGACTACAGGCTGATTACAGATTCCCCAGCCAGATCTAAACTCTCCCAAGAACTGGCATTGACTGTCCTGGTGAAAACTGAGTAAGTAAGCGATTCTCTTTAGAACACAAATACCTGCCCCTGCCTCCACAGCAGTTCTTTGTAGGCGGAGATTATGCCACGCCCAGCATAACCTGTTTTCTGGGCTGTGCCTTTCCTGTTCTGTCCCCACAACCATTCTGAAAAGGACTTTACCAAGAACGACGTAAAACTGAGAGTCACATGCTAGCGACAAAATTTCTTCAGGAAGATTATGACAATCAAAACATGTATGGTATCCTTTAATAAACCATTACTCCTGCTTTCATTCCAAGGCACTCCCCATGTTTCATGTTAGGTGGGTACGCCAGGCCTTAAGTGTGCGTAAGTGGCCGTTTCAAGCGCACACCGTGGTTTTTGGATTGCGGTTTTTGAATTGATTCCAATAATTCTATTCGTAAAATCCCCAAATAGCACTGTAAGGGGGTGGGGGGGAAGCATCCTTCTGAAATGGGAGAAAACTGCGAGGTCAGTATTGTAGTAGGTGAGACGGAGCAGGTATGCGACTACAGCCAGTTCCACGCCCCGACTTGCTGAGCCAACACTGACCCAGTGGTATTTAAGTAAGTGTGGGCTGTCATAGATCTGCGACGCTGACGCTGGCACTCACGTCCTATTTCCTGTTGCTTATCCAGCTGCTTTTGCGGGGTGTCGGTAACCTCTCTGCCCCTTCATTCTCCAATGACTAGAGGACACACTGCACTCAGCTAGTGTCAGTTTGTTGTTTATGACCTATAGTCGTGAAAACAAAAACAACAACTATATGTGTGTGTTTGTATGTATATTTGTATGTATACATATGTGTATATGTATGTATATATTTGAATGTATACATACGTGTGTGTGTGTATATATATATACACATATGTATATATGTATATATATATTCATTAACGTCTTTAGGAAGTAGCTTTCTCATGTGTAGAATGACACAGGTTTTGTTTGTGTTTTGCTTTTGTTGGCCTCTGTGTAGCTAAGGATGGCCTTGAACTCCTGATCTCCCGCAGGGAGCACTGGGGATTCTCTGTGGTGCTGACGTCCAAACGCAAAGCATAGTGCTTGCGAGGAAAGCAATCTACCAACCGAACTACATGCCCAGGCCCTGCGTATTTCTCTATAGGTGACGATTATATAGTGACGTGTGTGTGTGTGTGTGTGTGTGTGTGTGTGTGTGTGTGTTCCGGCAGTAGAGTCAATAGCACAAACAACCACCTTCTCCTGTGAATTTACGTGCGAGCTTCTGGGAGCCTTTGAGAAAAAAAAAAGTGAAACAACTTTGCCCAAGGTCACTTATGTGACGAAGGGCAGTCAGTTTGGAGACAACTCACTATATCTGGAAGGCCGTGTACTTTCCACCCTGTCGCGCTATCTCGGGTTTGTCCCCGATTCCTTCGGAGCCACCTGTTCCCATCCTCATGCCGCCCACAAGGAGATAAAACAGGACTGACTCCCCAAGAACTCCAGAGAAAACAAGAAAGCGGGCGGGGTGGGGGTGGGGCTGGGGGAGAAGCACGGGCTCCCTGGAGTACTGGGTCCGCCCGTGGCGGGGAGAAGCTGTTGCTCCGCTGCACCTTCTCGGTTCCGCTGCGCCCGGGAGTCACCAGGGCTGGTGGCTCGAGCGTTGCTAACCGCAGGCAGGTGCGCTCGGCCCGCATTGCGCGTGCGCAGAGCTCCGCAGGCCCCGCCCGCAGCCCCGCCCTTCGCTGCCGGGTGGAATCCCTCCCATCTGGGCAGGAAAGCAGTTGTTTGCTTCCTGGTGGAGCGTTCCACTTGAAACGGTTCCACGAGGGCTGTTCTCGCCTCCGACTCCGGGAAGAACTGTAATTAACACAGCAACAAACGCCCACGACGCTAACTGGCAACGGGAGTGTAACACGAGCCCCGCTGCTCCAACCGAATTGGGCCAATTGCTTGCATTCCCTCCTTGCCTCCCCATTTGGTCTGTTTTGGTTCCGCACTCATCCAACTGGAGCGTGTCTTAAGAAACACGTCAGTGGCTGGTGTTTGTGTTTGGAGTTGAACAGTTTCGCAGCCGTCGCTGGAGACGGTGCTCCGCAGGCTGCTGGGCTGGAGACTCGCTTTCAGCTAACATCCCGAATGTCAGGTAGAAAAGTTCAGAGAGAGGTTAGAAGGACGCGAGGGAGGAGACCGCGGGGCCTCGCCCGCCTCCAGATGTGCGTAGTTGGTCTGTTGTCTGCACCCGACTAAGACTTGGAGAACCGGTCTGTCCGCTCTCCAACCGGAGAGGGTGGGGCACTCAACGCACCTGGCGGCAGCTGAGTCCCAGGGAATCAAGCTTTGGGGCGAGTGAAGAAGGCACAGGGGGCGGGCTCCCGGGGGTGGGGTGTGTGGGGTGTGTGTGCAAACTGCAGGCGTGCCCAGCAGGCGTTGCCGTGGTCAGGGTTCAGGGAATGTTATGATTCTTTGATCTGGGTGTACGTTGTGATGCGTTGGTTATATTTAACCTCGCATCTGCCACGCACGGTCCACTGCCCAGCAGCTTCTTGAGAACTGGTTTTGGACAGAATCTCCTGGCTTGCTATAGAACTCTTTCCTGCCTTCAAACTCCTAACAAGACTCTTTGATCAGCGACCTCTCCTGTCGGTTTACTTGGTTCAGCGGTTGCCTAACGGTGGGGCGCAGTTCCGTACTGTGCCTAGCAGGCATAAAGTCCTACATCTGAAGATTCCCACCACAGTATAGACCTGGTGTGATAGCCTAGCCACTCCCCTAATCCCAGCTCACCAGACTTGGAGGCTGGAGGATCCTAAATTCAAGGTCTTTGCCGACAAAGTGAGTTTGAAACCAGTCTGGCCTTTGAAAGATTCCCCCATCAAAAACAAAAGAACAAATGACGTTGTGCAGAGGGAGGTTGCTTTGAGAAATGCGGCAACCTGGTTAAACGTCTGCATCTGTGCGATGCTTAGAAGTAGCGCTCTGGTAGCGGACAGTGGAGAGAGAAACGACGGCGCGTGTCTGCAGTCCAGTCCAGTGAGCACTCAGAGGCTAGGTGTGGAGCCAAAACCCAAACGAGAAAAAGCAACACGAGGTAACAGGACAAAAGTTACCCAAGGCCAAAATGAAGATCCGAAGAGCAGCTTAGACAGCAGGCGTTACACATCTAGTGATGTGTTTATAAAAAGATCAAGAGAGGAGGCCATGTGTTTTATGGAGGTGTAGTCAGGTACGGGGGGGAGGGGGTGTCTCCGTCGGCCAGTGCTGAGGCATCCCTTCCCCCTGAGGACCAGCCTCACGACAGTACAGTATAGAATAGAGTTTATTCAGGGCATGGGGAGGAGAGTCAAGAGGGTAGTAGAGGCAGAGAGGGAGAGAGAGAGAGAGAGAGAGAAGGAGGAGGAGGAGGAGGAGGAGGAGGAGGAGGAGGAGGAGGAGGAGGAAGAGAAGGAGGAGGAGAGAGGGGAGGGGAGGGGAGGGGAGGGGAAGAGAGGAGAAGAGAGGAGAGGAGAGGAGAGGAGAGGAGAGGAGAGGAGAGGAGAGGAGAGGAGAGGAGAGGAGAGGAGAGGAGAGGAGAGGAGAGGAGAGGAGAGGAGAGGAGAGGAGAGGAGAGGAGAGGAGGGGAGAGGAGGCCAACCATGAGGACATACAGGAAGAGAGGGGGAAGGGAATGGGGAAAGGGCAGGGGCAGGAAGGCAAGAGCAAGAGAACAAGAGGAGGGGCGAGCAGCTCCTTTTATAGTGAGTCAGGCATACCTGGCTGTTGCCAGGCAACTGTGGGGTGGAGCTTAGGCAGAAAGCTAACATTTAGTATATCACAGTTCTGACTAGCTATGGCCAGTGTTGCATGTCTCCGAAGTCGCATGTGCCTATATATATAAAGTATATACACTTAATGTATATACTTTATATATACTCTATTTGAAATATATATAGAGAGATATAAATATATATACTTTGTACTAATAGTATATTGTACCTCACAAATAGTGGGTGATTACTATTTATTGAGTCAATAGCTGGATCCTCTTATATTCTAGAAAAAAAAAGTAGCACTTTAGACCAAGTCACATGTTTCTGTTCAAAAAATAAACGTCTTATCAATAACCAAGAGCCCATCTCATTTGTCATTTAAACCATTAATTATGTACATTAGTAATCACAGGTCCACACTCCCATTTGGCCTTGATGAATATTAGGAGCCCAGAGGCCACCACACTACTGAAGGAATCTGCTGGATCTGCCCCGTCAGAATAACCCCAGGTAACGACTACAGTCTCCTAGTCCCCTCCCAAATCACAGACTGTAGTAACTTTGTTACTATAAAGTCATTTTGTTCTTATGAGTTATTGATCTGTAAGCCAAATATTTTCAAGCTAGGCTTCACTCGGCGGACTGTAACAGCTTCAATTTATTCTGTCAAGCGCTCTGAGTTCCTTAACCAGACATTAATCATGTGACTTGTGTGGACTGAGTACCAGAGAGAAGCAGGGGTGGGGATCCCTCGCCGCTTGGTGATTAGAAAGATCATTACAATTTTAAAAATTCATTTAATTTTTCATCTGCTCATTTCCACCTATTTATTTTTCCCCATGATGGCGAATGTCACTAGAACAAAGGTTCCCCCACCCATGTGACTGTTGTGCCCCGCAAGGGCTTAGGATAGACCCTGGAAAACAGCAAGTGCTCAGCACTTTTGCTAGATCTGAATTGAATTGAGTTGGTGCTTACCTCAGCCAAGATTACCATTATATAACCGACGTGGACACTAGTGCCCGTGTGTGCCCGTGTGTGCCCGATGCCCCAAATCTTCAACGTGCAATCTGCTTGTGCTTTCGCCTCACTATTAAAATCAGTGCTGTCGGGACGATGCCGTGAGAGGCAAGCAGTGACGGTGGGGAGAGGTGTGGAGAGCAGGGAAGGCATCCGGTGTCGAATACAGGAAGCACGATGGAGGAAAAGTGGGTTGCAAAGAAAGTAGCCAAACACCAAACTGAGAACAGCAGCCTAGAATGCCAGTGGCCAGCTACGAGGGAATGTTTCTAAGCGGCAAGAAACCCCAGTTCTCTCGGTCCACTATAATAACCGCAGCCAGCGCCTGCCGGGTGCACACCCCAAGCCAGGCACTCTCCCAGTTGTTTACCATGACCCAGTTCTCACGCTGACGTCAAGGGAGGCATCATTGTTGTCTAAATCACACAGATGGAAAAAAAAAAAAAAAAAAACCAGAAGCCCACAGAGCTGATAGAGCCCAGGATCTGGAGATCCCAGGGCTTACAGGTGGGGACGGGATCGAGAGGGAAAACAAACTCAACGTGAATTTATGAAAGAGAAAAGTGTCTAACAGAGGAGCCTGCCAAGCTGTCTTTTGTTCCGTTGGATGTGCACTTGGTTCCCGGCCAGGGTCCCATTAGCTCGGCCTGGGCATCACCAGCGGCTTCAGGGACTAGGCAAGCCTTCTCGGTGGTCAACTATGTCAGGCTCCTCTTGAGTGTCTGCACAAAAGGGCCAGGACAGAAGTGCCGGGAAGATAATGCTCCAAGCCCCAGACAGCGAAGAACGCCGGCCAGTGCCGGCCAGTGGTTAACACCCTGCCTCCGCCCATGCATCTTCGGGGAGACTCCTGGTTGTACCCGTGGCAACCCTTTTCCTGACACCCTCTTTCTAAGCGTTGCACTCCTCTCTGCCTCATCTGTTTTCTGGAATCACCTAAACAAACTCCTTGACTTGGGGGTCTTTTTTTGGGGGTGTAGGGGGGGGACCCAGATCAAATGCCAGTAACTGGGATTTAGCAACAAGGCCCCTTAAGCTAAAGATGTTAATGATGTTTCAGAAGCACTGACAACCAGAGGTGGGCAAGTTTGTATCGGGGACAGAAGCATTTCTGCACACACATCACTCTAGTCTTTATTTCCTTCCCCTCCACCCATGTTAGCACACAGTAAGCGGGGAGGGGTAGCACTGAAAGAAATAAACTGAAATCCCTGCGTCCATCCTACAGCTTTTCCTTCCCTTCCCTTGGGAGTTCTCTCTACCCGAGACAAGGGAAGCTGTGCTAACGCAGGACATTCCAGTCATACTGTGTCTCCTCCGTGGATCCAAAACACAAGGGCATTCTCTCCCCAGCCCACAGGAGAGGCCTCTGGCCCCTGGCCACACAGCAGCTCCCAGCTTCCAACAGAGCCTGATAGCCACAGGCCCAGATTCCCATGTAATGTCCTTCCTTCCCTCTCCCCTTCATCATCGACAGAAGTGGGCAGAGATTATGCCCTACGTCGTATTGTCTCTTAGACTGAAAGCATATCTCTGGGTTCTTGTTGAGACACAGTTAGAAGATATAAGAGTGGAAGATTAGACCCAAGAGAACAGCCGCTGGAGACAAGAAAACAGCAGCCAGCTGAAGAGGAGTTTTCAGTTTTATAAGCTATTCCTGTCTCAAAAGGAGAGTTCAACAGAGCCTATCTGAACATTTTATCCAGCAAGTATGGTGAGCCGTCAGGTGCTAATAAAGAATAATTGAGAAGAAGCTGCAAGCTTTCCCTGCTGCCCACTTTTAGATAAAAGCCAAACTTGCTTCCGTCGCAAATCTTCAAGAAGAGCTGAGCAGCGAACGCCCAAACTGGAGGGCTCAGTTCTCATTGTTCCCCACGTGACTTATCTGGTGCATTTGTTGAGCACCAGGCATCTTCACATTGAAAGAATCCAAGATTTTTAAGATTTATTTATTATTACATGTAAGCATACTGCAGCTGTCTTCAGACACACCAGAAGAGGGCATCAGATCTCATTACGGATGGTTGTGAGCCACCATGTGGTTGCTGTGATTTGAACTCAGGACCTTCAGAAGAGAAGTCAGTGCTTTTAACTATTGAGTCATCTCTCCAGCCTCCCAAAATCTATTTCAAACAAGAGCTCAGCAAACGGAGATCTGATGAAATGCCCTGGGGGGGGGGGAATATTGTTGGTAAATTTTATGAAAAGCATTATTGGTTTGCAAAAGTTGCTGGTGTGTTGTCATGGTTCTGGTAGAGCTAGACGCTATACTAGGAAAAGAGAGAGGGAGAGGGGGGGAGGTAAGGAAGGAGGGAGGAAGGGAAGAGAGAAAAAGAAAAGAGAAAAAAGAAAGAAAAGAGGCTGGAGAAATGGCTCAGCGGTTAAGAGCACTGACTGCTCTTCTAAAAGTCCTGAGTTCAAATCCCAGAAACCACATGGTGGCTCACAACCATCTATAGCGGGATCTGATGCCCTCTTCTGGTGTGTTTGAAGACAACTACAATGTACTCATATAAATAAATCTTTAAAAATAAAAAAAAGAAAGAAAGAAAGAAGAAGAAAGCTCTCATCAGCAGCAGTGTGGAGAGCCGGAAAATTGATAATTAGATTCAGAGCAAGCACCCGTGTGAGTTAGAAACCACTGTGATGCAATCAGCTAATCTGGAACTGTTTAAGATCTTGGCATGGTCTCAGCACCAAAGGCTACCTTCTGCCGAGTTAACTAAGGGATAAAAGACCAGCAGGCTACAATGGCAACGGGTAATAATAAAGGAATCTCTTGTTCTTCCCCTCTGGCTTCCCTGATAATTTGTTTTCCCAATCATGCAATGAAAAGGATTTAAATGCCATATTACATGGAAATGTAATATGCTATAGAAAATGTATATGGGAGATATGAGTCCATTCATTAAAAGCCATCAGTTAATCATGGACTTTACTTCAAGCAGAACAAAATAAACAATACACACTTTTAAGGCTAAACATATTAGATGTTTACTCCAGGAGGAAATGGAGGATATCAAATCCACAAGCTTACAGACTCTGCTTCTATTGATGTCACTGTTGGATTCTCACCATTCTTTCTGGTCTCCTGGTATCTTGCCCTCTTTCCGAGGCCGGAGGAACACGCTCCACTAGCCACCCCTCTCACTACTAAGCTGAAAGTGCCTGGCCCTGAACTTCTCAGCCTCCGAGCGGGAGGACTCACGCTCCAGCGGGCTCCATTACCAGACATATCTTGGAGATGGGTGGTACTGGAGGTAGCAGTAATGGTGGCCGTGGTGGTAGCTGGTGCATCGACGCCAGGCATCTCAGCAGTGCAAGCAGCAGCATCCGCTGCTCGGAGGTAGCATCTCTGCAGTGCATTGTGTGTACTGGCCTCAACTTAGAGCCTCCCCACGGATTTACTTCCACGTAAAATTTCCAGCTTCTAAAATTCTCTAGGTTTCTTTGAATGATATTACTCAATGATATTACTCAAGATATATTAAGAACTGTAAAATGATTTTTTGGGGGCAATTATATCCATTATAATGAAATGAGAATGAAGTCTCATTTTTATTACATCCCCTTTGGGATAAGGATGCTTGAAAAGCAGTCCATTTGCCACCAAGAAAATGAAGAGATGACACCAGGCTCCTACAACCTGTATTTTCTGCAAATCTAATTACGGGAAATGGAAGTGACAGCTTCCACTTACAAGCAATTCCTAATGCGCCATAACATTTTAAAGGCTTCTTAAAATTTTTGTTTATTTAATTATTTTTTAATTGGTGGGAAATGATCGTGGTAGGGATAGAGGACTCTAAATTCTTCTTGAAGGGCAGAACTTGTTTAAAAAAATATGCCTCTCTTTGTCTGTCTCTGTCTGCCTCTGTCTCTCTGTCTGTCTCTTTCTCTGGAGCTAGACTTAGAGGTGGTTGTGAGTTCCCCAACTCGGGTGCTGAGAACCAAAACTGCACCCTCAAGAAGAGCAGAAAGCCCTCCTCGGCACTGAGCCGTTTAACGATGGTGTTTCAAGCATAATATATAAGAGAGGCCTGAGTGGAACGCTCAGGAAGGAGTGCAGGACAGCACGAAATGAGCCAAGGTTGGTTTTGTCAGAAGTCTCTCAATGCTGTGTAACTTATAAGATCCCTCTAGGGAAAGTTACCAAAATTCTGCCTGGAAGCAGTGCGGTAAAACAGTCACCATCATCACTGCCATCATCATCATCACCATCATCGCCATCATCACCATCATCACCATCATCGCCATCATCACCATCATCATCCGAACAAATGCAGCGCCTAACCAGTGAGTTCCAGCACAAGTTAAAAATAAGAGCAGGGGGAGAGAGGCCTTTCATTAGAGGAGCAGGGATACCATCATGCCTTCCCTCGATTGCCCTTTCAACAGCAGTGGTGAATTATGATTTAGCACTCTGTAGATACCTCTCGGTGTTTGTAGAGTGGTTTGCCAACAGCAATCAGAAGTTCTTGTCAACCAATGTGAGATGGATCAGTATCATCCTCATGAATAAATACTCCCAGAGAGTGAAGACCACGAATATACCTCTCATGCAAACCATTTTCTATTTTTTTCTTCTATCATATTGAAAACGCAAAATCTTTTCATTTTCCTCCAAAACAAAATGTGCCTCATTTTAACACCCCTCAGAAAACGAATGGTGCAGAGCTACCTCCACCGTTACGGACGAAATCCCGAGACTCGCACACACACACACACACACACACACACACAACCGCGCTGCGCCTAACATCAGTGGTGGCCAGTTCTGTCGTCCTGGAAGTCCCACCTCAACCACGGATTCAGGGTTCACAAGTAGCAGATGGTAGCGCTGGGAGGTAGCTAAGGGGGAAAAGGGCTCATCGTGCAGGTGTGAGGACTGGTGTGCAGCGCCCCAGCACCCACACGGAGGCCAGCGGGAGTAGCTTTCCTCTCTTAGTGTTTAAAAGGAAACACAGAGGGTCCCTGGGACAAGATGCTTCGTTAGGCTAGCTGAGTTGGTAATCTGTGAGCTCACCCAGAGATCCCGCCTCAGTGATTAATGTGGAGAGAAATTGAGGAAGACACGGATATCGAGATCCGCCCCACCCCCACCACAAGGCACATGCCTATACATCCCAAGCACATACATGAACATACCTACACGCATGCCTCCCTTCCCCATATACCTGCAAAACTGAAAAAGAATTTAGCCAGGCAACAGGTCACCCCATGGAACAAATCCCTTTCCAAAGAGGTCCCCAAGCACCGGTGCCACACATTATAATGAGTTTTGCAAAGCCCAGTCTAATCATGAATAGTTCTGAGCTTATTTTATTAGTAGCAGACCCGTGGACCACCAATCCACTCACACAACTGTCAATGCCATCCTGAGCAGAAAAAAATGCCATTGGGTACGCATGAAAAACAAGCAAGACTACAAGATCCCCTGATGACTTTAGGAGAACCAGACTCCTTGAGAATAAATATGAGCTGATTGGCCTTTGAGAAGAGTAATTCAAAACTAGGCAATCACTTGAAGAAGCTTTGACCAAAACAGAATCAACTTAAACCCATTTACAAAGGTTTTTTCCTCATACAGGGTACTACTTCACAGAAAATGCAAAAATTAACTGTACAAGCATGTCCTTTTCATTCTCCGTAATTATGCTAGACTTTATGTTTTCTTTTCATGAGAGAAATGTCAACAACTGTGTATTTTATTTGTAATTTAATTGAATCATTAGGTAAATGTTAGCAATTATAGCAAAATACGAATAATAAAAAAGAAGAAGTTGTCAGATCATAGTCTGACCTCCCTTGCTTCCTTGCTGCATGAATTTTTTTACTATATCAAAGCAAAATAAATTGGAATTAGTTGCATGCTATTTTCTATTCATCTAACTGACAATTAAGCTAAGTGGAGAAAATGTGGCCTTGAAGTATATAGAACTATTCAACACTAAACAAGAAAGAGCTCAAGCTAACCAGTGTATCTTTAGTGACTAATTTGCAAATAATGGTTTATTACCTCAGAAAAGCTGCTTTAGAAACCTTGTATTTGAACAGACACGGTTTTAAAAACTCGTCTTTCATTGCAAGCCAGTTTTAGTAACTGGTCAAATGTTTGCTTTCTTCAGTTATATCTTATTGAAGTTTTCATCCTGGGAAAGCACCAGCTGGAGAAGCCAAACCTGAGCTATGACAAAATTCTGCAAGCGAAACATTACCTAAAAGCTTCACACTGCGGTGATTTCAGCTGCAAAAGGCATCCAAAAACCCAGTGCAGTACCTCCGCGGAAACCTGGACTTCCTATGAGCGCTTGTCCGACTTCGCTTAAGAACCAAAGCCGGAGTCTTCCGTGATTCCATTCTAAAGCAACCCTGTCAGTCGTTGAAAGACTCCAACTTTGAGCGGAGCCGTAGAACTCGAGATCCTTCTCTCTGCAGGAATTCTGAGAGCAGTGCCACTCTGTCACCATGAAATTGGTTTTTTTTTGGGGGGGGGGGGCTGGGGAGGGTGTTAGCCCAGCCTACTAGGCACCATTTGTGGAGACCCCGAAAGAGCTTGTGACAGCTGGTACAAGCCCCAGGAGTGGCAACCAGGAGTAGAAATCACAGAGAGTCGCCCAGTAGGACCCCGGAGGGTACACAGCCCTGCTGCCCTTCTCCACGCAGCATCCGGAGCTGCAGCCTGGGTGCCAGCTGCTCACACCCTTAACCGTGCCTTCCTTCTTATTAAGCCCCGCAAACCAAGTTGGCTAGAAGTAACTGTAAGTCACAGGCGAAGGTCCGTGTCCTCAACACCATGGGTTGATGGAGACTTGCTGTGACGTGAAGCGAGAGGAAAGGGCTACCGGAAGTCTGGTACCACTATCACCGTCTTGATATTCAGGGTTATTTACCCTGCGCCAGCCTGGCAATAATAACGGGGGGCTAACAGTTGATTGGATAACACATCCGGATCTATTTAAATCTCAACGCTTAACAACAGCACCTTCAAGTAGACATTACTCCACGGTTCACGGGTTATAAAACGGAGGCAGGAAGAATGTAAGTAACTCACTAGGAGGAAAGGAAACCTCATTTCTCTGACCTCAGAGCCTATTCATTTAACCATATCTTAATTAAATATACAGTGTCAGCAAAGGTTCGTTAAAGGTTCATTACCCGAGGCAGAGGTAATGATATTTAATTAGGAAGTGTAGCCCCAGGAAACAGCAGTGATGGGGTGGGAGAGGGGGACAGAAAGAAGGTGGGACCGGGAAGCAAGGAGATCAGACACACAGTCGCAGCACCTTAGGAGCCTCTGCTGACTGCTGCTGGACACTCAGTGTACAGCCTTCTCCGTCAAGAAGTCACGTCAACTGCATCTTCTCTCTAAGTCACGGGGGAAGGTCTGTGTACAAGAAGCAGGATTTGTCCTGATTCCTGCCCGCTGGACTCTCGGGGACTAACCCCACCACACATCTCCAAGTCGGCCCTTAGGTGGATCCTAACGTCCTGGAGTCCACTGGTGGAGTTGAGAGGTGTGTACTGGGGCAGAGGATAAAGACATCTTATACTTGAAATGAGTGAGGTACACAGCATGGAGAGAGAGGGAGTGGGAAGGGAAGAGAGGGAGGGAGAGAGGGTGAGAGGTTGGAGGGGTCTGTATGAGGGATCTTATGAAAGTATCTCATGTGAAGTTAAAGGACACCTGAGAGGAGAGAGAGAAGAGGGATTACTACTAGGTCAGGATAAGGGGCAGCTGGGGGGTGTTAGGAGGGGAATTAAGAGGGGCAGGGAGGAGGGAAAGAGATGGATACAGTCAAAATATGACATATATACATGAAAATGTCACAGAAAAGTTCATCACTTTGCATAATTAATGCACATGTCTTAGTCAGGATTTCTATTCCTGCACAAACATCATGACCAAGAAGCAAGTTGGGGAGGAAAGGGTTTATTGAGCTTACACTTCTACATTGCTGTTCATCACCAAAGGAAGTCAGGACTGGAACTCAAGCAGGTCAGGAAGCAGGAGCTGATGCAGAAGCCATGGAGGGATGTTCCTTACTGGCTTGCTTCCCCTGGCTTGCTCAGCCTGCTTTCTTATAGAACCCAAGACTACCAGCCCAGGGATGGCACCACCCACAAGGGACCTTCTCCCTTGATCACTAATTGAGAAAATGCCCCGTAGCTGGATCTCATGGAGGCACTTCCCCAACTGAAGCTCCTTTTCCTATGATAACTCCAGCCTGTGTCAAGTTGACACACAAAACCAGCCAGTACAGCACATTAATATAATTTTTAAAGCTGAGGGAGATGCAAATTTGAGAAGAAAAGCTAGGCTTAAGTCCCAGATAAGAACAGTGCTTGAACCACAGAGCAGTTCAGTTGGATTTTACTGAGCAGACAGCTGTAGCTTCTTCCAAATATAGACTCTGGTGGGTCACAAGTGGCCCACAACTTACTATTCTCCAGAGACAAGATGAGTAACTTCAGATACTGGAGGGTCATGGTTAAGATTAACGTGGAAATCACAGCACGAGTAACTGAATACTTCTATGACACCTGTAAATTCGGTTAACTTCTCAGTAAATATCTGTAGTTTTAAGAACAGACATCAGTGGCTAGAGAGATGGCTCAGCGGTTAAGAGCACCGACTGCTCTTCCAGAGGTCCTGAGTTCAATTCCCAGCAACCACATGGTGGCTCACCACCATCTGTAATGGGTTCTGATGCCCTCTTCTGATGTATCTGAAAGCAGCGACAGTGTACTCGTATACATAAATAAATCTTAAAAAAGAAAAAAAGAAAAAAAGATGTCAGGGCTTCAGGGCTAGCAAAATGGTTTCCTAAGTAAAGGCTTTTGCTGCCATGCTTGATGACCTAAGATTTGCACCTACTGTAGATACTGAACCTTCTTCACTGTAAAAGTAGAGAATCCACCCCCACAAGTTGTTCTCTGACCCCCACACACACACCTCATAATCCACACACGTATTCACACACATTCACCATACACACACAATTACACACACGTTCACACACACACCATACATATATACACACACTCACACAGTCACACACATACTGTACACATACATACTCACACACATTCACACACAATTATACACACACACCATACATACCCACATACTCACTCACACATTCACACACACTATACATACACACATTTGCACACATATCATACATACACACACTCACACACACATATTCACACACACATACACCCCCGTACCACACATACATACACCCACATACCACACACACATTCACACATATATACACACATTCACGCACACTCACAAACACACACATATACACACACGCTCATAGACACCACATGCACATTCATACACACAAACACACACTCATATAACACACCATACACACATTTACACACACACACACACACACACACACACACAGAGTGACATGTGCATGTTCCCTCCCCCAGATAAATAGAATTAATTTAAAAAATAAACCAAAACAGGATTTCCTACTAACATACTCTGTCATGATATTAGATTTCCAAATGGAGCAAAAAGTCATAAACCACACGAAATCACAGAGCAATGAAGCTTGGAAACCACTGATAACCCTGGGAAATCATTCCACATCTTCCACAGGGCTTACAGTAACATGGGGAGGGGAGGTATATTCACACTAATACAAAACCATCACATGGAGTGATAACGTGTATACCATGACCTAACAATATTCATCTACGAGGGCAACACAGGCACACTCTGGGAATGATGGAAGTGTTTCTTAGTTCTCTCCCTCAGTGTTCTAACCATGTCCTGAACACAGACTCACTCTGCTGCTCCTTTCGTATTGCATACAGGTTGGTTACCTGTTACATGTCAGTCTCCTCAGCCCACACGTGAGATCCTGGGGTAGAGAGCGGGGTAGAGTCATAGACCTTTGGATCATTACAACAGAGTTGCACGCCCCCTAATACACAGTAGGTGCTCAAGAATTACGTCAAGAGGAAATGGGAGGTGTGGCGAGCGGAGGCCTGAAGCATCAAGAACGGAGAGGGTAAGCAGACCAGGAGATGGGGAGGGGGCGGTTTCCAGCAGAGCCGAGCGCCAGCTGAGGTTATCAGTTGTAAACTTGTTGGGGAGCTATCTGTCCACAGTGTGACTTTCTCTGCTAGCACCTAGCTTAGGAAGAAGATATAATTCTAAACCAAGTGTTGTAGATATTGGTGGTTTCAAAAAATCTGTATATGAAATTTAGTAGGAAATTAAGTGATATTTCTTTTTTTTCTGAGCTTCATCTGAGACCCTAGTTTATTAATAATAGATTGGAAATATTTGCAGACTTTGGCCAAATATGGTGGAACACACCTTTAATCACAGCACCCGGAAGGCAGAAGAAGGAACACTGATGCTTAGTGAGGGCCTGTTTCAAAAACTAAAAAATAAGTTGTCTCAGTTACTTTTTTGGTGCTGTGATAAAACACCATAATTAAGGCAACGTATAAAAGAGTTTAACTTGTGGGATGGTTTCTATATGCTCGGCACAGGGAGTGGCACTATTAGAAGGTGTGGCCCTGTTGAAGTGGGTGTGGCCTTGTTGGAGTAGGTATGTCACTGTGGGTGTGGGCTAAAAAACCCTCTTTCTATCTGCCTGAAACCCAGTCTTCTGCTAGCAGCCTTCAGATGAAGAGGTAGAACTTTCAGCTCCCCCTGCACCATGCCTGCCTGGATGCTGGCATGCTCCCACCTTAACAATAATGGAGACTGAACCTCAGAACCTGTAAGCCAGCCCCAATTAAATGTTGTCCTTTGTAAGTCTTGCATTGGTCCTGGTGTCTGTTCGCAGCAGTAAAACTCTAACTAAGACAACTTGGCTGAGGGTTTCAAAGGATTAGAATCCACTCCGACGACGAGCAATGGAACACTTATCTGCAATGCAAGGCAGAAAGAGCATTGGGAATAGCAAGTCTTTTGAAGATTCTAAGCTCGTCCTAGTGACACACCTCCTCCAGCAAGGCCACACCTCCTAATCCTTTCCAAACAGTCCCCCCAACTAGAGACTAAGTACTCAGACATATGGGTCTTTGGGGGACCTATGGGAGGGGTCATTGTTATTTAAACCACCACATAAGTAAGTAAATAAACATTTGCAGATCCAAAACAGAGAGTTAAATTCATATCCAGGAGCTGTCAAAAGACAGGCAAAATCTATTCCAGTGGTCCTTAGCTCACTGCCCATCTCTAGGCCACAAAAGTAAAGATGCTTCCTCTCAAAAAAAAAAAAAAAAAAAAAAAAAGATTCCTTAAAAGAAAATTGTCATTCTCGGAGGTTAGGTGGAAACATCATTTCATATCACTTTTCTAGAAGAGAAAGGAGATTGATAGTCATCACCTTCAAGCAGAATGAGGAAATCTCATGAGGGCTATAATTGGCAGAATCTTAAAATGACCCTTCCAGGGACCCATACCCTTTCCTCCAAGAATCCTCTTCTTTGAGTAGGTGAAACATACAGCTATGACAGCTGTACCCGTGATGTATTGTATGACAATAAGTATTCTTGTAAGTACGATTAACGTCTCCGATCGGTGATGTATTTAAAAGGGAAGATAAGTAGATCTCACCCAGTCACGTAAACACGTCAAACCATGTCTAACCTATAGGATACCCTCTTGTTGCTCTAGGAGAAAATACACAGCCATACTGTGGACTGTCTAAGAGCATCACACAGCTAGGAACTGTGGGTGACCTCTGGAAGTCGAAAATGGTTCCCATCTGGGGGCCAACAAGGAAGTGGGGGCATTAGATGGGAACTTCAGCCATACAGTTGAAAGGAAATGAATTTTGCCAATAAGGAATGGGCATGAAGGAGGAGAACCCCCAAATCTTGGAATCTCAGCCCGAAACCTTTATCAGAGGTTTCAAGAACTCCACTCAGAACCCTTGACCCATAAAACTGCAAATGAAGGTTTGAGCCGCTAAGATAACAGCAATTAGTTGCCAGACGATAGGGATGAAAATGGAGCCCTAGTGAGCGAGGTGTGGTGAGAAATCCAGGAGGCATACAGTCTTTCCATTAGGAGTGAAGAATGACAAAGGTCAGTGCTTGATTCCTGCCCTGAGGAGTCTGACAGCAACTGTTGTCTCAAACCATTATCTGCCGTGGCATGGGGACGAGAGAAGCTGGTGGGGTTTATTTAGGGCCAGGTTGCCCTGCAGAGAAAGCTGGGAATGAGATTTCTTCAATGGACTCCACCCAGAAGAACTGCTTGCTGCGGTTAGGCTTGGCAGTGTCCATCCGAGGCGAGGGGAGGTCAGCAGGAGGAGTTCTAATGAGGTCTCAGAGTGGGAGTTTCTCTGAGAACCCGGGAGAGTTCTTTATAAAGAAACAAGCATTGAGAGACATACACCTTGGATAGTCGACCGTGATGGCTAGCTGATCCATGCACTGACCATTTAATAACTGCCCATCCCCAGGCACATTGGAAACATTCAGGCACTTTTGGTCATTAAAGTCGAGGTGGGTGTGTGGGACTGCCACTGGAATGTAGTGAGTAGCAGTTGAGGATACAGCTGGGCGGTGGTGGCACATGCCTGTAATCCCAGCACTCTGGGAGGCAGAAGCGGGTGGATTTCTGAGTTCGAGGCCAGCCTGGTCTACAGAGTGAGTACCATGACAGCCAGGGCTATACAGGGAAACCCTGTCTCGAAAAAACCAAATCCAAAAAAACAAAAACAAAAAAAATTGAGGATACTATTAAATATCCTATAATGCAAGTCTGCATCCCAGCATTTGGATAGTGCTGAGATATCTGGAGTCACTCATCGGCTTGCTTCAGGTGAGGCAGAGACAGCAGAGAGAGCTGGGGAGGAGGCAGAGGATAAGAAAGGACCACACTGTTTTCTGAACCACCATCTATCATCATCTCAGCGTGAGCAGCCAGCTTTGAACAGAATGGCGCATGCAAATAGTCCGCTTTTTAAGACCCTACAACGAAACATCTCGACTAGGAAAGCGACGGGAAGCTAGGCTATCAGAGGGCAGAGCAGGGCTTACAATGGAGTGCTTGAGTCTGCTGGAATAGAAAAACAATCAAGAGCTCTTCCTGCCCTATTCAGCTGGTGTTACACCTCTGTTGCAACAGTAACCAGCTCAGAAAGAATAGCTGAAAGGTACTGCACTCAGAGGAGTCAGCTGTTAGAACCGGGCAGATGGTTCAGTGAGAAATCAGGAAGATTTCTTCTGTCTCGGATTAAGGTCCTTGAGCAGAGCCTGAGGCAAGGCTCTTGTCTGTGCAGGAGAGTCAGTGAGGGATCGGGATGAGGCAAAACGCCTTTCAATTCATTTCTCACAACTGCCATAGACAGTCCCATAAACCGAATGGCTCGAAATAGGAAAATGTTCTCGGTTTCTTCTGCTAAGGTGGAGGACTGAAATGAAAGGCATCTACATGTTGCTTCCTCCTGAGGGCACTGATGGAGAATCTGCCCACCCCTCTCTCCTGGCTTCCAGAGTTAGCCAACAATCTTTGTGGTTCTACAATTTGTTGATGTGTCCCTCTAACCCCTACTGCTGTCATATGTGGCACTTTCTCTGTGTCCCTCTACACCATACAAAGACACCAGTCATGCTAGAGTAGAGATCTACTTGTCTCCAGCGCTAATTATATCTGCAAGAACCCTGTTTCCCAGTTACAGCACATACATCACATTCCAATTTCATAGCAACATATTCGGGACAAGGGTGTCACTCAACCCATGACATCTCTTAAGCAGGGGAGGAATTTGGCCAAGATAAGAGGCTAGTCTAGAACCCAAGCAGCGTCACAGACTCATCCCCCATTAAGGGAACGAATGAGCAGATTTCCATAGCCATTAAATGCAACGGCCATTGGATGTACCTTCCCAGGGTTCTAGCTTGGACCTCAGTGATACAGATGGCTGGACTCTGATCCTAAGTTTCTGTCTCAGAAAACTACACCAGTGCTCAAGAATTTGCATTTACAGTAGCTTCCTGGGTAGTTTGAATGTCAAATGATCTCACAGAACTCCTGTGCTTGAGCTGGGTCCCCAGTTGGTGGTGCAGAGTTGAAAGTTTGTGGACCTAGGAGACAGAGCCTTTCTTAGTCCCTGGGGAAGACTTTCAAGTTTGACAGCTTGTCTTGACCTCCTGTCTCCTCTCTGCTTCTCGATCATGGGTGCATTAAGATAAGCCACTTCAGGCTCCTGCAGGCTATCATCCCTTCCTTGTTGTGGTAGTTCTAATGAAAACAGCCCCCTGGGCTCACAGGGACTGGTACTATTGGGAGGCGTGGCCTTGTTGGAGTAGGAGTGACTTTATTGGAGGAACTGCGTCACAAAGGGGCAGGGCTTTGAGTTGTTAAGTTTTCAAGCTGAGCCTAGAGTAACATTTCTCCCACCTACGGATCCAGGTATAGAACCCTCAGCTCCTTCCTGCGTGCCACCATGTCCTGCCATCCTGACGATGGACTAAACTTCTTAACCGTAAGCCAGCCCCCAATTAAATGTTGTCCTTTGTAAACAGAGTTGTCTTGGTCATGGCGTCTCTTCACATCAATAGAACCCTAAGACATGTACCATGATGAACTGTATTCATAACTACAAGCTAAAATAAACTTGTCCTCCCTTAAGTTGTGTCCTGTCACATATTTGATGAGAGCAGTAAGAAAAGTCCAGCAGATGCCCTGCCGCTGGCTTAGGGAACAGGATGCAAGGGAAATCTCAGACGGGGATAGTGCGGTCAGAGACCAACATAGAGCAGTCTGGAGGTTGGGACGTGAAAGGAATCTGGACATGGCAGCACCACACAGTAACTATACAACTCTTCTTTATAAACCCAAGGAACAGAGAGGCAATGACTTCTTTAGGAGAAAGCCAGAGTTCTGCTGCTGCAATGAAGGGAGAAAAACACTAAGAAAAAAAGGTTGTGGAAAGAGAAACAGTAATAACTAGGTTGTCTTGATAAAAATGGGCTTCCTTTTTTTTTTTCAACCACCAGTGAGACAGGTGGCCCATACAGGATTGACGAGGGTGATTTGAAAGCTTCAGAGTCATTCTGGAGGCCCTCGGCTCACCTCACAACCAAACTGGGTACTAACGTCCACTCACTCTTTTTTAAAAACCCCTATGCAGTCACTGTGTGGTTGTCAACTGCACTGCAGTGGCACCGCCATTTGGGGGTCTGAATAAGGGTACCCAGTACGCGGCAGTCTGGTTCTTAAGTGGGTAAGGACACAACTTGACGGCATCCTTAGCCATGGCTGGAGTTCAACTCTCTGGCTCTTCCCGTCAGAATGTTATCGGAGATTGTATAAAATTGCAGCAATTTTACTGAGCCTAAGAAATGTCCTGTAGTTAGAGAAATTATCTCAGCTGCATTGCACAAAAGACAAATAGGTAGTTCAAAGAAAAGGAATAAAAAAAAATAGGGGAAAGGGGGATACAGACAAGGATTAGCCTAGATGTCCACACGGGTCGCCAGAAGCAGAAAAAGTATGTGTTAATTTAAGAGCATCAACTGATGGTGATCGTTGATGTTTAGAGACTAGAAGAACACCTTCGGGCTAAGGGCAAAGACAAGGAAGATTTGCTGAGAGCCAGTTGGAAAGTACAGTCTGTGTGGAGTAGAAGAAAGCTTCCTATCAGAAAGCATGCCCAGGAGAGATCCACAGGTTTCGAGACCCACATTTATACCTTCATTTTTACCTAAATATGAGATGAGATGCTGGGGTTGATATATATATATGTATGTATATATATGGATATACATGTATATATAAACTTCACACTAAGGGGATAAGTATATATGTATATGTGTAAGTATGTGTGTATGTACATATGTATATGGTGTACATGTATATACACATATGACATACGTGTATATGTATGTGCACATGTGTGTATATAGGATGTACATGTATATGTACATGCATATGTATGTGCATATGATGTGTGTATGTACATATGATGTATGTGAATATGATGTACATGTATATGTATGTGATATGATATGTGTATGTGTATATGATGTATGTGAATATGATATACATGTATATGTATGTGTATATGATAAATATGTATATATATGTGTGTGTCTATGTATATGATATATGTGTATGTGTATATGATGCATGTAAATATGATGTATAGGTATATATATGTTTATATGTATGCATATGATATACATGCATATGTATATGTATGTGTATAAGTATGTGTGCATATCACTCTTTTTTCACCTTAGACAGGACAGCATTTAAATGAAGGCTAGCTAAGAACTTGATATGTAGCAGAGCATGATCTTGAATTTCCAATCTCCTGTCTCCACCTCCGTAATATTGGGATTAGTAGTGTGCACTGCCTGATTTTACAGTGTGCAATTTCTGCTTCAGGTCTCAAGTAGCCCATGCCAGCCTCCAGCTCACTATGTAGCTGAGGATGACCTTGAACTCTTGGCCCTCCTGCTCCTCCCACCAGCCCTGGTTCTGTGGTGCACTCATTAGTGATTGTCTAAAACCAATTTCTCTATATTCTCCATACATTATTTTTGCATTACACTTTGATATCTAAGACGATATTTCATTGCGTTTTTTTGTTTGTTTGTTTGTTTCCTGGTGCTAATAGAATAGATCACCACAAACTTGATGGCTCGAAACCCACAGGACATTCATTTTTTCACGATTCTTGGGACTATAGTCCCCCAAAATAGTTTCACTGGAAGAAAGAAAGGCAGCAGTGGGAAAAGTAGCCTCTCCAGAAACTGTTACCAACTCTTCTAGCTTCAGGGAGCGCTCCCGACATTTCTTGGCTTGTGGTGGTGGCACCACTCCAATTTCTGAATTCATGGCAACATTGTCTTCTCTCTTTTCTAGGTCAAGTCCTCTTGTTAAAAAAAAAAAAAAAAAAAAAAAAAAAAACTTGTGATTGAGGTCATGACCTGAGCAGATGACCTCACCACCTCAAGAGCCTTAACTTAACCTCTGAGAAGTTCCTTCTCCTCAGTAAGGTTCTGGAATTAGAATAGAAACAGATTTGATGCCATTATTCAATCTGTCAACATATGCATTAAAACTGAGAGGAAGAAAGAGGAGAAAAAAGAGGGAGAGGAGGAGGAGAAAGTGTGTGTGTGTGTGTGTGTGTGTGTGAGAGAGAGAGAGAGAGAGAGAGAGAGAGAGAGAGAGAGAGAATACATGAAGGCAATTTTTGATTTGCATTGGCTACATCAAATCATCTGGGCTATGCTCCTGGAAACAGCCCAAAGTCCACCGACAAGCAATTCTCCATGAGCTTCTAGAATCTGCTTTGAGCAGACCAGGTGGATCTCCAATTACAAT